>JAGDQM010008488.1:0-18650 GCA_017580835.1 Termitomyces bulborhizus
AGCCATAAAAATGTGTCAAGTCATCAAATCCAGCCTTGCCCTACACTTCCAAATGACATTGTATCTTTGGCTCCGAGTCAAAAAGGCAGGAATTCCAGGGTCTGCCGAGCTGCAAGACATGATAGATCTGATTGTCCTGGTATGAATAATTGCAAGCTTTGTAAATATAAGTATGTAAGTCAATTCATTGTATTTTTCTTTGGTACTCCAACTCAAAATAAGCAATAACACCTAAAAGAAAAGGTTATAGGCCATTTTCAAGATTAGTACGGGGCATCTACAACTGGGTAGAATGACCATTTTTTCTTCGATCCAACTAATTATCAATTGAATATGTTATAGTTGATTCACAAATAAAATGATCCACGCTGTTATTAACCCGTTTGTACCCACTTGAGAGCATTCAGAAGAGAGGCAATATATGGCGCGTCAAATTGCAAAATGGTGCATGGCCTAGTAATCTGTGGATGCCAAATGGTTTGACTTGACTTGCCTTGCTCGAGGTCTTATCCCTCGGAGCCCGGGGACTTGTTGACATAGATGTGGGGGATACACAAGCTCATTTATCGTTTCGTAAGCGAAATATTATGCGTTTATGCTTCACTTGCCTGACCGACTTCAAACGATCAAACGAAGACAGCGCCTTTTATGTGACTTAATTTTGTAATGTGATTTTTTAAACTTTCGTCGAAGTGAAGCCTTCGATATGGAGGTAAGCAGGCCCGGGAAGTTGTATTTCATCCTCGCAATCAGAACAATTCTAGACGAGCGCTCTCTATCTGAACCGCAGTCTAATAGTTCCATTCAAGTCGCATCTTCTTTTCTTTTCTACCATGACTACTGATTACAGTTATACTTATGAAGTTCTTGTATTTCGGGATTATCCGAGAAGTTGAGTTATCAGCGGCCGTGAGAGAAAAGAGTTACATTGAAAGGGAATCATCATGGTTGTTTTGAATCACCATGGTTGTTTTTGAATCACCGACCCTGGGTTGGCACAGTTTCTTATTCTAGTGCTCGCGCATTTTTTCATTCTCGCTCTGCGCCGTCATCACTCTACCACGATCAAACACTTCTCAATTTTATCCGTATGGCCGGCTAGGGCACACACACAGCCCTGTGGTCCATGATGGGTCTATCTCCCTCGGCACCCTCTGACGTTGGCTACATGCTGTTTCTAGCGCCACTTGAACATGCCATCTTCATCACTACATGAGAGGCACAATTTGCGAGTGTTTTGAGCGCCAAAAAACTTGTGCTCTCGACCTGTCGTCTCTACTGATTCTACGGACTTCTCGTATTTGAGAGACCGTGATTCTCCAGTATAATGATTGTAATGTCAAGTCCAGGTGAGGCGCTGAACTTGCAAGTGACCACACGAGGCAGCTTGCCCCAAGTCCTCAGCTGCAATTCAAGTTTATTGATATCATCACCCTTCTCGTCACCCCTCTCGCACCCGCCACCCTAATTTTACAGTTATTTCAGCTATGATCCGGACAGACAGGAGACTACTCTTATCATGGAATGGCTGGAGCTTCCTCGACCTCAACCTTCAAACTATTTAGGTAGGCAGGATGCAGCCTAACGTGACCGAGCTCAATTAGGCTCCTCGCAAGCGGTGTTTACCGAGCCCCGGGCCTCAGTCCTGGGGCCCCCTCTAGTCTGCACCATCTTGATCCGAGACCATTTCATTCTACTGCACAGTACTTTCGGCTTCACCTGCCTTATCATTATATCTTCCACTTACCAATTTCTCGGAGACTATTTCAGTCCAGAGCAGAATAGTTCAATTGTGATTCTCAGTTGAGAATTAAGCTGAAGGTTACGGAAAGGTCTCTGTTGTGCATGTGCTATACGTCCTGGAAGCTTTGATCCTGCTAGTGATCGGTAGAGTAGCCTATACACAGTCCAAACGTATTATTGTCTCGTTATTAAGTTATTGGGTGAGGCCATGAGTTCACTTTCTTTGCAGTCTGTCTGAGGTGCGTCATGTCTATACTTAATACTTATGTTTTCCTTGTGGAGTAGTATTTATCTATGCGGGGATTATCATAATGTTGAAAGTGGATACAAACTTGCCATTCTAATATTCGTCTGTCTGCCAACGAATGGTCAGATGGTTGGAGCTTATATATATCTTCAAAAAGAAAACCAATTACGGGAAATTGGCGCCCCATCCGGTAATGTTGTAAACTGAATTATATGGGCTAGACTGGCATCAAGCCTCAAAGTTTGTTCGCCAACCCAAGAAGTTTCAGAAGACGTAGGAAGAGTCAAAAGAAAAGTTGGATGCTTACGTCGAATGGCGGCATTAACCTATCGTCGTAACACTAATGAGGGCGAACTATATTGAATGATCATCCGGATTGGGTATACCTCAACGGATGAATTTCGGCTTACGATAGGTGCACCCTAGCAGGAAGAGTACAATGGCCATCAAGTGTGAGCATCGAGGAAACGACTCTGGATGGAGTCACCCCCTTATGGCAGAATACCAATTGGGTGGCGGGAGAAGGATCCTTTGAATCACGAGGTGATATACAACGACGTGCAGCGTGCGTCAGCAGGTAGCCCAGGGCTGGAATAATAGGATATAATGTGGCCTTTCTTTTTTTTCATCCCACTTGGTCTGGCGAACTCTGACGAAGTCGCCGGTGGCGGCGCAGAGGAGCGCAAAGCGTTAGAATTTGCGGACATGGTCGGACCCCAGTCACCCTGTGCCTGACTGGAAAAGGTAGCTTTGCGCATTGTCTTCAGTAGCCTTTCGACCCCTTCTTAGGGCGAAAAAGGCCCTGCATCCCCGAAGCTGTGTCGATACAGGGTTGGGCGAGGCCAGGTATGTAATTTATTGACGGGATATGTACACGGATTTGCATCGTTCTTTGTGGTTTCGGCTGAATCGCGATATGATCTCGGGTTTATTTGATAAATCGAATTTTGGACCCTGGATTCGATCGGGCCCTCACCCTTACTTCTGCCTCCCTCCACTGCTCAGCCCTATTCTTCATATTCATGACCGACGACAGTCCGTCGACGTCCACAACGACCACGTCACGACAAAAACCAGCAAGATCCAATACAGCTGGCACAGTTCGTGGTAGAACTTCACCGACTGGTGAGCAGAATGGCGAAGGACGCCCGCCAACCAAACGTGCTCGCAAGGCCATAAATTGCGAGCCGTGTCGGAACAGCAAGCTCAAATGCGATCGGTTCGTCAGCGTGAGCAGCGTCCTCGATTGACAATTCATTGTTTTCCCAGAAACCGTCCATGTTCGTCATGTGTGCTCCGCGGTATGCCCCCATGTCGGTATCCGCTTTTTACAAAATTTATTCCTAAATACCAGGAACCTCTGCTATGTGCTACCAGGATGCCCGTGGCCATGAAGGTGGTGACGCGATGAATCGCGGAGATGATCACCAGTGAGTACTGTCTGTCCTACTTGACAACCGCACTTTGCAAACGTGACTTATCTACGTTTAAAAGTTACAGCCGTATCGACCCTGCACAAGAAATTAACCGGATCCGCCACTCCATATCCCTGCTCGAATCTTACATCTTCCCAGCCTCACGTAACCACACTGCACCCCACAGGCGTCAAAGTGACGCCTCGAGTCTTATCCCAAAAAAAGAGGCAGTTGACTCTGATATCATTGAGAAACTTCCGGCTCCTGGAATGCTTGGAAGTCAAGGAACAGGTGGTTTATACACTGGTCCAACCAGTACTACCACCCACTTACTCATAGTACGTTGTTCCTGTATTTTCTTGGCCTTATCTTGACACTTGACCCTACGTTTACCAGAACGAGCCTCGAGGCTCAGAAGAAACTGACAGGCAGCAGAGCCAGGAACATACAGAAGAATTCCCAACTATGGCCCCTGAGTATGACCGGGACCTCCTTGCCATGCTCCCGGCCATTGAAGTTATCGACGAACTCATTGTCTTCTACTTTGAGTACTGTAATTGGATATACCGCCATGTCAATCAGTCGTCGTTCACACATGCCTGGGAACGTTTCAAAAACGGTACTTCGGCAGACCGTTTAATCCTGGCCACCGCTTGTGTCATTATGGCCGTTGCAACATTTTATTTACCTTCTCATCATCCTTTCTTGCAAAGTTTCCCTGAATCTCACGAAGAAATTGGGCTCAAGTTCTATGAAGTATCAACAACGGCTCTTCAAAGACGAATGAGCGAATCACGAACTTACTCTCTAGAGCTCATTGAACTTCTGCTCATCAGGGGTATGTTCCAGACCCTTTCAAAAAATGATACAGAGGAAATTTGGCATATCCGAGGCGAGTTGGTGACAATAGCTATGGCTATGGGCCTTCATCGAGATCCGGGGAAATGGAGAATGCACCGTGATGTTGCGGAACGGCGTAGATGGGCTTGGTGGCACATTGTATTGATGGAGCGGTAAATTTCAACGGCCTATTCTTTTTGGAAATTCTGACGATATAACTCAAGCTGGCAAGCATTTTTGTTTGGTCGACCACTCACAATCGCGTCACATCATTTTGATACGCAACTCCCTTCGTATTGTGACCCTGCCATCGACAAAACTGGGCGCCTATACCTTCCTAATATTGCGTTGTTCCGTCTGGCATTCATTCTAGGGGACATCATGGATGACGCGGTTTCTGTTCGACCAGTGCCATACGAAAGTGTGATGGCCAACGACAGAGCATTGACACAGTGGATGGAAGAGCTTCCTAGTGAACTTGATTTGGACGAGTACCGCGTCGCTCGGAGCCTTGCATCTCCAAACAGTGCCACAAGGCGTTTTGGCGTTCAAAGTGTCATCATTCGTACATCTTACTATCATATCAGATTTACGCTTCATCGGCCATATGCCAGCCCGAGCCTGAGCTCCTCTTCAGGACTTTCGAACGGAAAGCCGACACCAGCGACCGACAATTCAAAATCGGCACAGAGCCTGGAGATTGCTGTTGGTGCCGCCGACAAACTGATTACTATGGTTGGTCAATCACGGCCCGACTTCTTAGCCAATTCTGCACTTGCTGTCCCTGGACACATGACTTGGGGTCCATTCCACTGTTTCTCTGCCGCCATGTTCTTCTCTTTCCAACTCATTTCAAATCCAGACCAGCCTGGGGCAGTCATGTTTCGCGCTAGCATTCGAAAAGCGATTAGCACGCTCGAACAGTCTAGAGGCAACGCTGTCGCTGACAAGGGCTACGATATTTTGACCTCTTTGTCGCCACTCTACGCTCCGGACTTCCATCTTCAGCCTCCGGAGAGCCGCGAAAAACAACGTCAACAAGTACTTGGCACTGTCAGGAAGCTCGCTTTTCCATATCACGATTCACATGATCCACGCCGATATGGTGAATCACCTACTACGCGTGGTGTGGGATCACCTGCAAATTCGTCTTCTGTCAGTCCTCCGATGCCCAACATATCAGCTCTACCACATCCTCAGGGACAGTATGACTCGATGCATTCAATGTCTTCGATACGAACGCCTGGGGGATTCCAGCAGGCGGGACTACACATGCAGAGCATCTCGCAGTCCCCAACACAGCCGCAGATGTCTGCGTCGGTGATCGCTCACCCCAACACATCGTCAGTGGGGTATCAGTACCCCATGACTGCTGTACAGCCTGTCTATGGAGACACTTCTCGCTATTCACAGTATGTGCATCCCGTGGACGATACTATGTGGGGTGCAGCTGTTGGGTTCGGTCAGAGCGAGTGGACTCAATTTCTGGAAACTTTTCGGCCGGAGTCAGCCATTGGGCGACACGCCCACATACAGAATTCATAGCCGAGGGCGTTTCTACTTCGATTGTGTTGCTTTTGATATCACCTTTTCTTGGATTCCCGGCTTTTGCTGTCGATACAACTAATGTGTACCTTATGAAATCTCCCCGAGCTCAGATTCTCTCGATATATCCTGCTTATCATTTTTCTCTCCTTATACCAGCTGTTGTGCTCGTGGTCAGCGCTGAACCAATGATATGCCTTTCCATTGTTTGGAAGCCCCTTTTGTACCACATAGATTCGTGTTGTATGTTATATGTACCGTCCGGAGGATCCCTTTTAACAAACCCTCTCTGGGCCTGACGACTTGTACTAATACCACTACCTTGTGCTGTCGCCCCTTCATAGAACGGCTTTAATAGTACCACAGATCACTTCGAAAGAAGCGCAACATGAACAATGGAAAATTTTCTGTATCATCGAAGTGACTGGCTGAGTTTTTGCATACGCTTGACGCGGGCAGATATATCAGACCGTAAGGCCGATAACGTAGGTATCGATGTCGCAGCCTGGCTGGCGGCAATAAGCACCTGGTCGATCAATGCATATGGCAACCACGTCGAGCATGCGTTTGCGGGCGCTTCACGGGCCAAGCGCGAATCAGACTGAAGATCGTTCAAAGAATGATAAACCGTGTGCGTAGATGATAACGAGTGTTCCCACGTACTTTTAGTATCAGAGAGAGGGTATGCTCTATGGCTGCCTCCAGATTGTCATATCGTAGACTGATTCGAATAAGATACTCGTGGTGATGTTCCTGTCAATATTGATTAGTGATATCTTCGAGCCGAATTTGACGGCCAGTTCATACTTCGAGAATATGTATGAGCCATGGTGGCGGAGAAGAGGTGCGATCAGCTCCTAGAATTGTTTCTAAGGCTGCCTTGGAATATTTATATTCGGTCTCAGCGCTGTCATACTGTTGTAAAGATTGGCGTAGATATCGCCACCCGCGTTCCACTGGTGTCCCAGACCAGGAGGCTAAATCATCATTTAGAAGCCAATCGCTGGAATCTTCCTGTCTATTGCAAGAGATGAGTGAAGGATGGACACAGAAAATCAAATAGTCGTACACGACCGTATCGGGGTTCCGTGACAGTCGTAGGCATTGTATCGTTAAATGATTGAATAGATCAGTCATGTCCACGCTCAGGGATCGGGCTGTGGTCATGGCCAGGGTAAACCTATTAGCCTGAGCAAGTCTCAACACTATCGTGGGAGCAGAAAGCATGAATTCTATCAAACATGAGAAACTGCTCAACGCTCCGTACGAGAATGAAACTGACCTAGAGTTGACAAGACCGTAGGATCACGGCGTATAATATCAATCTGTGCTGAAAGAAGAGCATAATCGTATTGAATATCTGTAACGCCAATGACCTCGGTATCAAATTTTTCAGGCGAAAACTTGTTTTCAGGGACATGTCTTGTGAGTCTTCTCCGTTTACGTGGCTGGGGACGAATATCAATAGTCCACAAGAGAAATAATCACGCCTATGCATACCTCGTAGATTTGATCGGAGGAGAGTGGGAACAGTACCCAGGCATTTCTGGAGTCAACAAGAGACAGCGCGTTGATGGCGAGACCATAGGCTTCCAATTGCTCTTCAGCCAGGGATGCAAACAATGTCGGTTCAGCGATGAGGTCCTGCAATCTTCTCGCCCGCTGATACATGGCGAGTGCGGCTATCAGGAGATGAGAAGCGGAAGAGGAGAAGAATGCTGAATTACACACCATTTCGATAGTCACCGCTGCGGATAAACCAGGTATAGAGTATTCTGGAATACGATGGCTGAACCCGCGGGTCAATATTCCGCGCTTTGAAAGCAAGGGCCTCTTCGACTTCGTCCCTCAGACCGGCAAAGCTGAGTGCCATAAGTTTGTCGATGGAGTTGTCATTGCACATCCGATAAACCAGTTGGCTTACACATTCTCTTTGCCTGATGATCGATTGTCGATTAATATTGGAACCAGATCTAATTTAAGACTCACAGGTGTTTAAAGGGAACTGATACGATGGACGCATATGCATCTTCGTATCGCGCCAATTCGATAAGTCCGTGAATAACCGTGGACCAGAGAGAAGACGTATCAGCATCACGTGAAGCCACAGATATAGCCAGCTGAGCAAAAGAAACCTCGTAATGCACCCAGGAAGCCAATTTGAATAGATTTGATATATGACAGTAGAAAAAATACTGAGAGTCCATTAACTCTGTGGCTGGAAGGGTCTTTGATAAGATTTCTTGATCTTCCACCGAGAATGAATGTCCGCCTGTCTCCATGTCAGGGATCGTTGCATATATCCAGAGTTTTCAAACATACCATGATTACTTGCTAGTTAAAACATCTTTGTCAGGCCGCCCAGGCTCCAATGAAAGACGAACTTACCAAAACTCCCGCCCAATTTTTCGAATAAATGGGCAGCATCGTCGACTCTGCCCATGTCGAGCCACAATCGCGCTTCAACATAAGAAACCCCGGGTATCCTAGGCAGCCAAGACAGCAACTCCCTGCTCGCACCATAGAAGCCAAGAAGCCTTAGATTGTCACAGAAAATCACTTCATATTGTGTTGCATTTCCTGGGCCTATTGATTGCAACAGTCCTGTTGCATCGAGATAACGGTGAGCTGCATCAGGTAAGTCAGTACTACCGGATCGGTCAACGAGGCGATGAATGACAGAGTAGTGCGGAGAAATGAGAGTTTTGTTACTGGGAGAAACGTTCATATTACGCATGCGGGATGTGACATCTTCAGCTGCCGAAGAGTCAGAAGGTAGAGAATTTTCAGGCGCAGCGAAGGCTGGCTGTCTAGAAACATATCGGAGCATAGCGATTCCCCTAAACACGGCAAAAATTTCCGAAAGTAATGTCGGATCCCAATCCGAGATGTCCTCTGACAAGAAGAACAGCATCGTGATTAGGACAAGAGCAAGTTCATAGCGCGCATCGACAGTTTTAGATATGTAAGCTGTGGTGATGGCTTGCGACCAATTGGAGTGAGGAGAAGGAAGGAGCAGCTCGACTTCGTCTTCCTCTCGCTTCACCTCAACATCAAATCCACCGATGACATCAAGCGCCGTGCGGATGGCAAGATCCAAGTTTTGAAGACTGTGTAATTTGGCGGAAACCCACTGGTTATCCTGCAGATCCATATCTCTTCTCAGATCAAAACGATCTGTTTGATCTTTGAGGATCTCCGGGATCGTGAATGAAATTTCCTGTCGTAGAATGCCCATCATACGGGTTTCAAGGTCTTGCAGGACTCGGGGTCCCAAGGAACCCTGAAGATACCACAGAGTAGTGAGTAGCTCATACTGTGGGTCTGATATTGCCCCTGGGATGGTTAGGAGTCTACGGAGCCAGATGGCAAGGTCTTCTTTAACCAGTAAACCTGCACGTTCTCGCTCCACGATCATTATTTCATTTTGATCTTGAATGCCAAGAGCAAGAGGTCGACGAGCACTCCGCTCAATTTCACGACATCGCGCGATGAACCCTTCCCAGTCTCGTTTCAATGCACTCCAGTAATTGGCATGTTGGTAAGCGCCAGTATGCGAATCACGATGTAGAGTAACGGTGCAACCAACGACAGCTGCAATTTGTTCACTTGTTGTGGCGTAGACAGTCGTGAGCTGAGGCAACTTCTGACCGGGAGTCGCCAGACATACGTTGACGTACTGATCAATGGCCGTTTGAAGTGTCAGAGTGGAAAACATGCCTGGTCTCATGATGGCCTCGAAAAATTTCTCAGTCATAGATCCAGGAGATAGAAGATGTTCCTCGAGATCGGCAGGTGTGAGCTCTGGTTCTGGCGCATAGCACGACATTGACCAGGCATCTGCGCGGAAGCCTTCATGAAACCTCTCGATATTCATAGCCGTTTTTGCGACAATGGATTGGCCTTGGCGATCCCATAATGCCCATATAGTATTACTTGTGATGACGAAGTCTTGTAGGTGACAATGAGCCGTTTCTTCAGGACACTCTATTTTGCCTATCTCGTATAACTGATCTGATATTGTGTCGAGAACATGGAAAGTTCCACCAGAGGATGGCGATGAGATCGTCGGAATAAAAACGACAACATAAATGTGATTTTCACGGACAGGGGTGGTGAAGACACGAATCAGGGTTTGCGGTGATGCATCTAACAAAATGTTGTGTCTGTTGGAGACGCTCGACATCGAGCCCAATTCGTGGGCACGAGGGAGAACTTTGGATGCCACACACCCAATCTTGGCCTTCCAGAAACGAAGAGTACGGTCACGAGAGAGAGTCCAAGTGTGTCCAATGTCGGTAGGCCATGGGTGAGTTGCAATGGAAACGATCGCCAAACCATCGAGATTGCCACCAGTCAATGGTAAAAACGACGTCAGAGAAGATAGAAAAGAGCTATGCTGAAACAAAGTCTCTGACCAGTCGTCTAATAGACCAATCAGATATGTCAACTCGTAATTTTTGTAACAACACGCGCACCATAGCTATCTTCACCGCCGTAGTCATTTTCTAGTCGTAATAATGACCCGTTACGCGACCCTACCAACACGCTGTGTATCCCTTGAACATGAACTAGCCCTTCTTGCGCGTCCTCTATGTTCTTGAACAGATGTTCACGATACCATACATTTGCTGTTTGACCCCGCCATAATTCGCGACCAGTTCCAATAGGAATCACTACGCGGAATAAAGACCCCGTATCGGCTACGGCAATGAGATGAAGCTCCGATGACTCCCACAAAAAGATTGCTGGAGATGATATAATGGTGCCGGGGAATATGAAACGAAGGGAAGGCAGTCCGGTAGATAATGATGAGACCTCTACGATGAGTCCACCGTGTAGAACACGCAGAAGAACCGTCCCTGTTACCTGCGTCTGCAGAACTGATGAGTATGTGGCATGTTCTGCAGGTGGTTCTGAATCTATGAACTCTGGTGGAAGTGGAACTTCCTGTCGCGATGTTTGTAAGGGAATTGAGATGGGCTGCGTGGAGAGCAACGACGAAAGTTGAGTTGCAACAAGAAAGGTTGTATCGATCATCTAAAGGAAAGGAAGGAAGAGAGCGTGCTTGCGAGATGAATTGTCACGTTTGGAGATGATCGAGTCCGAGTGGTGAGTGCCTGTTTTTGCTGGTTCACAAACAAAGCCGCCTATGTCACTTCCTTTTTGGGGATCATATATATCCATTTTAACTCATTTCAAAAAATGTTCGCATAATATTAAAAATAAAAACAGAGATAGGTCGCAACAGCTCAGCGAAAATGAGGCGAATCTGGAAATGTGACGGGTCGAAGTCTTGTCAACGAACAAACAAAGGCGTACTTAGGCCCATTGCTGGGGGGTAGTATTTATATCACCATTTAAGACTTCAAGCTTCAAGCAGGACCTGTAGAAGAACCAGAGAAATCGGATGGGCTGCGTCAACGAAATTGTTAGACGTTTGTTATCTCAAGTTGCGTTCGCTTCAGAAGCATTATGCCAAGGAACGAGGCCCCACATTGAGCGATCGTAAAGCCTACGTGGTGTTTTCGAGTCGCTCTCACCCATAGGTTAATACAGATTTACGTACACTTATACTCGTGGTAATACCTAGTGCTCGTTGGACCACGAGGGTTTTCTCGTCTTGCCGACGTGCTCCAGATGCTAAAAGAAATCATGAAGAACCTGGAGGGACCAAGATATCACAGAACCCGACACTCGAGATATCAAGAGAAATTTTCTGGATTTCCCGACAGAGGACTCCCTAACATTAAATAATTCGCTTTGTTTGCGGCTAATCCAAGTGGGTCATCGGCATTTCGAGTAACTAGCTTGATACCATGTATTTACGATCCGCAGATACATGAGCCACATATCGTCATGCACCTGTAAGAGACCCGAATCATTTACGCCAAGTTGTGGACAATGCGGAGTCGCAATAGATGCTCGATGATTATATTGGTGAAATCGATCTCATAAGGCTGGAAGTGCATTCATGATGCTCAAATATGCTACGAGTCAGGCATCGGTCAACTCCTGAGATACTATAGAACGAGGTGAGACGGCATCCTTCATTGTGCAGCAAGAACTTTGTGGAAGCTAACGCATGCGATGTGGAGGCCTTGGGAAGGCGTCAAGATAGATAACCAAGGCGTCTGTCTAGTCTAGGTCCCGACACGAGGTTCGAGCAGTGAATTCTAAAGAGTCGGGTGACTTACACAAGACACAGCAAATCCAAAAATGAATCGATAAAACGCTGCTGCGCAGCAGAAAATCACTATGAAACGACTGTGTACTTATTGGAGTCGATAAAGTGCAGATTGAAAAGACCGCGATCGAGTCATGCATGGTTGACGTGATTTCAAGCACCACCCTCAACTATAATTGAAGCAGGAACGCCATTATCGAAGTCAGAGGAAGTCAAATGAATTTCTAGCTCGCCGGCGGTTACAATCCCAAGTAATGTGGGTACCAGATACCCAGATAGGTGTGGTGCGTGAGTTGTAGATGGTTTGTGGTCCCAAGAACCTCAACACTCAAGGGGCATGCATGAAGAACCTTCCTTATGGATTCTGCTTTCCATCAAATCAAGTAACTCCTCACATTTAGCGAACATTCATGAGAATATTCGCAATTTATTTTCACAAGAAGCCCGTGTCGGGGTTTGTGAATCCATCGTAGCTATTATCAATTTCCTCGAAGCGAAAAGGAGAGATATCTCCGATCGAGAATGTTCTGCCTGCCTGGGTACTTGGTCTCGTTTCACACGCCACATTCAAATAGCCTTGAATCCGGGCAACCAATCAGGTCCATCTCTTCGTTCTCATCGATTCAACTTCGGGTTCTACATTCATGCATACAATCCTGGCCTTGATATTATATTTGTTCTTCACTTTGGTTTCGATCGGTTATGCTTAGTACACGCTGCACGCCCCTGGGTGTCGCCATCATTTGACGTGCTTCTGCAGGTTGTGATTAAGCTGGCAGGCACTTCCCCATGCAAAAGCTGTTTTGTGAACGATGTTAGAACCGTGAAACAACGCTTCATCTAGACCGGACTTCAAAGTGTCCCCTAGATTGGCTCAGGATACATTTGCTGCTTCTTTTGCATGATCGAGTTTTGTGAATATCCTCATCGAGAAGCATCATCTGGTCCTCATTGCTCGTCCAGCAAATGCTTATAAAGGGGAAGGGCTAGTGAGCAATAACTCACTTTCAAAGGACTTGAGCAATCTCTAGACTTCTTCGCTTTTGTACTTCAAGTCTATTTGACGGACCATTCTTCTTGGTTGCTGCTTACATGGATCCCACATACACCTATGATGCCATTCTCTTCCCATCCGACGGCAAGGAACCATTCACCCATATTGTTCACTATTTCTGACTTGAATTCGACCAGGCCGCCAGCCTTCGTTGGTGCGACTGATGACGAGGTAAGTCATCAAGTTGCCTAATTTAGGACGGGGAACCGTTACTTAGGACTGTCTAAAGTCCAATGTCGACACCTCATCACAGTACATATACTACTGTTCCATCTAGAATGCCTCATCCAGAGGTTTACATGGATTATGTATGTTATTGTCCTCTATTGATGGCGCATTATCTCATTATCCGATACTGTACTTTATATACATATAGATCGCTGAAGGCCTTGGGCCGCGGGCATGGAAATATCATGTAAGTGCTGTGGAGTCTCGTAATGCGCTTACGATAGATCCTGATTAACCTTCAGCTCGTGGAGGCCCTTGACGGCATGAATCGCAAGTTCACAAATCCTTACATCATCTTCTACCCGACAGTCTCTCGAGATGGAATGCCATTCCCTGTGAACAAGAGTATTCGTGAAATTCAGGCTCGCGCTTTTAAAGAAGAAACTGCGTGGCGTGGCAACGTTATCATTGCGAAGTATCGTGACAATCCGTTTTCGTCCATGATGGATACATCCATGGCTGACTTTGCGATTCTTCGAAATTATCTTATGACCCATGGGGCACCCAGACCGGTGTGTTTTATTATTATTATAAATATATGATCATCTATCTCACATCTCAAATTAGTAATGTGTTTTGTTACTACCTTGACACGACCTGAGTTTACGGTCTTTCTTTCTCCTCGGTTTTGATGGGCATTATGAATGACTTTCTTTGTAGACAAAGTTTATAGATTTCACTACACGCTGAATTTCTTTATCTGTTATTTCCTCATGCCATGACATCTCCGTGAATATCGTACGTTATTGGCCGAAATACTGATATCACATAGGTGTAAAAGTAGTATGAAAGAAAATAGGACCATAGAGGTTCGAATAAAACATCTGTTTACAATTCCCCATGCTCAGATCCTACACGCTTCCTTTCCTTGGCGGCTTTCCTTGCTGCCTGAGCTGCGGCTTCCTTCTTGGGATCGCAATGTTCTGGTATTGAGCTCGCAGGATCAATCGGAGGGTGTGAAACCCGACCTATTTTCACATAGTCTTTGTGCTCCGCATAAAATTTCTTCCAATGATTGACACTCTGGCCAAGGGAGTGAATACGTGTCACCGGAGAATTGAGGATAAAAGCTGACATCAAGCTCTCTCTCTGTTAGTCCTCGAAGATCATGTGTACGATGAATCTTGAAACAACCAGTCCCAAATGCTCTTGCAGCATCAACTCCAGCACTATCTATGTGTAAGAAATATATATCGCGCTTTAGGAAAAGGGACATACAGGATAGCGTAAGAGCCTCCAGGTTGATATGCTGCTCCTTTAGATACGTCATAAACGTCACCGTCAATCTAAGTATCGCCAGTCACCCAGATTTCGACCTTCGTAGCCGGTAAATACTCACTGCGAGATAAATCGGTCTCCCGGGCACACTTCCATCATGCTCAGCCAACAGGCGTTCGGAGAAGAGCCGTTGGTTCGTCTACAATGGTCTTTGAATCGTAAAAAATGCAAGGCTACCAAACTTTACTTACGGGCCAGTAAGTCTTGAGTTGTATCCACTTGCTCTCATATTCCCAGGTGTAGCTTCCCGTGAAGAATTTCCCGGAAAGTGCAATGAAGAGTGATAGATATAAGAAAAACTTCAATAATCCAAGAAGTCCCACTTCTTTTTGTGCCGTTGGGTCGGGTTCAGGAGGCCCAACCTCCTCTCCCCGAGCAATCTTAGCCTCGCGTTCCTTGTTCCTTTCCACCCAGGCAGAATGAAGAGCCTCTTGTTGATCACGGTATTCTTTGTATCTTCGAGGTGTGTAAGGACGGGTATTGCGTCTTGATTAGTTGCAAACATACGCAAGGAACGGCCTATTTGCGGATTTATCTGTGACCAGCCTGCCAGGGATCGCAGGGTCTTTCATGTTGCGCTTTTCCGGAGGATCTCGGTATGTCGGTGGAGCGGCTCCACCGGCAGCTTCCTGGAGCCAAGACATATGAAGTCGCAGTTGAGGAGGGAAATAGGATTCCAGTGCTCACCCTGGACTCATCACGTGAAGCACGTGCACAACCATGTTCTGTGGTTAGTTACAACCGTGCGAAGGGGTTGCTATAAAAGTATGAGATCAGAGCTCATCTTGATAATCCCAAAAAGGACTCTAGCCACTCAAACCATAAAAGATGTCTCCAACTATGATGGATCTGTTGGTGTCCTTTAACCATGAAGTGCAGGAGGCAGCTGGTTTGTGCTGATTGGCTCCAAAAAACTCCTCTTGAGTGATGGACAACAATCACTAAGTTATATATCAGAAGAGTAAATGCATATTGCTGCCAGACATGGCACTAGAGGATCTCACTGGAGCCATATTCTTTATGCTTGATGATAATGCTAATTTATAGAAAAGAAGATCAAGTATGTTGCCAACTTCAGATCTTAAATTACATCAATGTTTTTAAATTGAAAAATGGAAAATTTTCAATCTCTGACTAGTAAGCAAAATACCTGAAACCTTCCCTCTGTTATCTTCACATTCCTAACCACTAATCACTTCTTGATATCCCACTATAGGCCATATATAACCTTGCATCCTTCTGTGAAATTACAGATACTTGAGTTCTATGGTTTATTTCTATTATCATTCTTAGTCTGTTAATGCACCAGTTATTCTGACTCTTCTAATGCCTTTTTCCAGATGGGCCTAATTACTGGTATAAGTGCACCAGAACCTGGCTCGACGATTAACAGAAAGGTTTGATAGTACTATACATCTGCTCAAAGTTCAATCAGAGATATCAAAGACTCACAATCTTTGATAGTTGCTACATGCTACTTGGCTAGTAACATCAATATTTAAGAAGTTCAACTCTGCTAGACACCACTAAATAGTCTTTAGAAAGGTATTTAGTAAGTGTAAGGAGACATCTGATGTCTTGTTGGAATACCAACTCTATCCAGTCTTAGTTGTATATATTGCATCATCTCTAGCATCACAGATGGACTGGCTACCCAGCCCTGTACTTAGTCTTAGTTGTCATCTCATAGTAATTGGACTCTATTTCTTCTTTTACATATTGTTTATCTTGTCATAGCTTAGTCACTTGGGCTGCTTACTACATTAGTATTAGTAAGCTGCCCCATGTATATAAGCAGGGTTGACAGTAGAATACCACTCACTTGTCTCCACTCTCACTTGCTTAGTCTCCAAGTGTGACCTTGTCTCATGGGAGTAGTCCCACATTGTGAGTGTCCTCTCATAGTAAGGACAAGTTTGATTATTTGGTAATCTGCCTAGGACCTAGTGCTTGTGACTCTATAAGTAATGTCTACTACCTTTCCAATGATTAAAGTGTTTTTTGCTGGCATATAAATAGACAATTACAGCTCTCTGGTCTAAACTGATTCTTCACAATTAATTATCTAGTGCATAGACAACTTCTAGGGCATTATAGTGGCTCAAAAAGTGTCTCATTGTTTCATAGTTTGTGAAAGATAACATTGACCTAAAAGTTTGGAAAGACCTAAAATTTTGATTGAATTATGTAAAATAACATGACATTGTAGCTATAGATTGCATCTAGTATTATGCAATTTAAATCAAAACTAATGGGGTAATAGCCATTTTAAAATATTCACTCATTGAGACACTTTCTTAAGCATGTCTAATTTTAGTATCTAGTACTTTGTATATCTTCCATTTTTCTTTATAACTGCTTGAATCCTTCCAGACATGCTTTCTATTAGTCTTTGACACACTTCTGGTAGTATTTCATCCTACTTCTTTACAACCCTCTCTTATAATTCTATGAGGAATACTGTTAAAGCTACTCCTTAAGGTACTCCTAGTTTAATAGGGTTGAGATCAGAGGATTGAGCTAGCCACCAGAGGACATCAACAAAGTTATTGTCTTTAAATCATATGTTAGCCATCTTGGAGTTATATTTGAAGTTATTATCCTATTGAAAGTAGTAGATTATCCTGTTAAGAAGTAGTAGGTGCCTTCTTTTATCTCTAACTTCTTAAAGTTCTTCTTCACTCTATCATTTAATATTTCATAGTACTACTCTGTATTTATTACTCCTACTACCTCTACCAGCTTTCTTACCTCATTCTAACCTATTGATAACATCCAAAGTTGCCTAGCTGCTATGTAGAGATAAACTCTAATGACAATCAGCAGCTAATAGGTAAGGTCAACCTGAGATAGTATAAGTATGAGAGACAAGTTGAGTTGTGTCCTTGGTTTTTGAAGTCAAGTAGTAGTAAGAGAGAGTAGGGGGTTGATACTATACTAAAGAACAAAAGGAATCAAGGCAAACATAATATCTAATATAGATGATGTTTAGTAAATAGTGTGAGAGTGTAAGTAGTATGAGATATTTATCAAGTATTAAGTTGCTAGATAACTTGGAGATGATAGAAGTGAAGGGAAATATTAATAATCACTGTTGCTAGTCAAAGTTGCTAAGGTAATGATGCTAGGATGCTAACTATGGTTACTAGCCTAGATAATAGAGAGACTGCTCACTAGCCTTAATACATTCTTGTCTGAGGCTGTTTAGCATAATGCTAGTATTGCAAGTATTGTGAGAAAATATCTGCTAGTCTTAGAGACTAAACCAATGATTAACTCAGTTGCTATAGAGTAACTTCCCCACATAATTGGGGATCAGACTGCTAGATAGAAGGATCACACATCTTAGATTGTCAATATAGACCTTATCTTATTATAAAATTGTCCAAAGACTGATAATAGCCATTTAACATGGTATAACTAAGTTTCCTACAAAATTGGTAGCTGATGCTAGAAACCTGCTAGATAAATGATAGGTTGAGGCAGTGTCAAATATAGCAACTATTTATTCTTTCATACAAGCAAGTGCTTGCACAATAGCAGCTGACACTATGTCAGATTGAGCATTCTAAACTGGAGAAAGCATAGCAATGGACATAGCAATAGAAGAAATCACTAGTCTGGGAGTAATTGTTGGAGTAGAAACAATAACAATGTTGACCACACTACTAGTACCTGAGGCACCTCCCTGGTAACTTAAGCCCTCTCCATAGTCCTCTCTTATTCTTCTTCTAGCTGATGCTAATAGATTCTTGGGGGATGCTAAAAAAAGAATTGATTATTAAATTATAAATCTTCAAAAAGCTAATAGAAACCTTAACAATGCTGATTAGCACATTGTCAATATAAGGTTGGGTAAAGTCTGGTATTTTATCTTATAAGATGTAAGTAACATCATCATAAAATATAGATACAGATTTTATTCAACCTTAGCACTCCATATGGTGTCTGAACAATAGTATAGTCCCTTAACTTTGGGGTCAACATATACTTGTCATATCTCACATACAGATCATACATTCCTCTACAAGCTCTTTCTACAAAATAGTTTGCCAGCCCATCCATTGCAGGAGGTACTCTAGAATGAGCAATAGTCACTTTGTTGAGAGGTTC
>JAGDQM010008489.1:0-18546 GCA_017580835.1 Termitomyces bulborhizus
CTAAACTGCAGTCTTGTGGAATGCATGGTATCTCAGCTCCTGCTAAGTTCCTGGTCCATATAAGGTCCTTAGCCACCCAGAAGGCTTTATAGTCTTTGGGACTATCCAAAATCTTGGAAAATAGGGTATCTTTAGGATACCCCTCCATAACCTGCTTATACCATGTGGTGTCTCCAATGCCACATGGATGCAATCCTGTTCCTAGAGATGCTAATGCATCTCTCAGGGTCCAATCAACATCCTGTGAGTTACTTACTGGAGGACTATCACTGTCCTCCCAACCACTTTCCAACTCCCAAGCCTCTTGATCACAAGGCTCATCACAGTCCTTAACCTGACTGGGGTGGACCATGTTATGGTCTACACATGTATGCAACTGTTCTGCCTGCCTACCCAGTTCTACCACTTGTTGAGGGGGCAAATCATCCCTCTCAGGGTCAATACATATGTCCATGCATATATAGTCATACACATGGTGCACATCCTTAGACGTGTCACTTTCATAATAGCGTGACAGACAGTCCACTACCTTATTTAACTCACCCTTGACATATATGATATCAAAATTAAACTTGGATAAATAATCCATTCATTGTCTCTGACATGCGGTCATTGTCTGTTGAGTTTTGAAAAACTCAAGAGCTTTGTGATTAGTGATCACATGAATCTTATACCCCAGAAGCTTATCCTCCTATTTCAGGAGGGCTTCCAAAATAGCAAGCATCTCAAGTTCATGCACAGCATAATTACGCTGTGAATTAGTGAGCTTTTTAGACATGAACCTGGCAGGCCTGCAGACCTGCCATGTAGGGCCTTGGCCATACATTGCTCTGACACCTGTTTTTGAGGCATTGTATATCAACCATATGTGATCCTCCATGCTGGGATTAATGGGCTTTATGACAGGCATCTCACTACAGATGCGTTTAATCATCTCAAAGCACCTCTAGTGCAAGGGTCGCCACTGAAATGGCAACCCATTCTGTGTCATGGCCATCAGCAGCCCTGTGTAGGTGGATATATCAGGCAAGAAATTGCCCTCAATGTGTCCCCAACAAATGTGCTGACAAGTTGGCTAAGGAAGCTGCCTCTGGTCCCTCAAGCACATCCCTAGATCTTCCAGAATACATGAAGCAATACCCACTCCTGCACAGCATCCCTGCATCCAAGCAGGCCAACCTGATGGCCACAAATGTGCTTTGGAAAAGGATATAGAAGTCATCACCAAGATGTAATCCCATACACAGAACAGACAGGACACTTCCCTCTAAGAACTACCTCAAGCTTATCCATGGCCTAAACTGCAGCAACTCTTTAATGACTCAACTCCAAACAAGCCACCTCCCACTTAACCTGCACTTATTCAGGATCTGCTGTGCTGAGTCTCCTGTATGTCCATACTGTCTGGGCCTCACATCCAAGTCAGTCTGCCACTTTCTGCTAGAGTGCCTGTAATATACTTATGAGCACTACACCTACCTCACAAGACTACCTGAACATGCAGCTAAGTCCATTTCTTTTCTCTTGTCCTTGCTGTTGGCCCTCAGGCATCTGCTCAGATATGTCCACACCACAAAGAGGTTCTAGAAGGCCCTCTGTTACCCACACACCAGCAACCACTGCCAGGATTTGCAAGACACCCAATGAACCCCCTTGGACCAACTTTGATCTGCTCCCCCAGCTGATTGTTGCATACCTTGCCACCTAGACTCCCCCTATCTTCATCACTAATTTACATTATCTGTATATACCATTAACAGCCCTAGGAATCTTTCTGTCTAACTTCTGACTCCCTTGGTCAGGAATCCAGCCCAGCCGCTCATCTCAAGCATGTCTGCCTTGCATGCTTTAGTTGTGCCCAACTCCTAGTCCCTCTGACATCTGCTGCCCACCTATCTCAGGTTTTTACAAGGGGAGTACTGCAAAAATCTGTGCTGAGATGCACAGGCCTACTCATTCTCCACATAGCAGGGGGGTGTTGTATTCAGTAGCTCTTGTAGCATATCTTACTTGTTGACATACTATGCAAAATAGGCACTATGCATCTGATGCATGTAAATGCAAAAAATTTTAAAAAAAAGTCAACCCTAGATGCAGGGCCTCTTATAGTGCCATCCAGACTATCTAAGAGCCACTATCCAGGATTTTCTCTTGTCATCCCATCTTATTGACAATAGAGTGCAATGAGCACAGTACTTGTATTTCACCTGCTACATACACCACTACTGGCTTTTCTCCTGGAGGTATATTCTCCAAATAAGTGGCCACACAATCTTGGTATACTACTGCCCCCATAGCAACCCCAACTAGCTACCATCAGCAATGAAGTAAGTTACCCCAGGTAGGTCATTGACATCTACTTTGTCTGGTGGCTTCTTCTTCTGTTGTTGAGCTGGTGCCCTTGGCACAGAGTCCTTATGCTTAGCCCCTACCTTTGGGGCCAAATTTTGTATCATTACTTCCCTAAGTCCAGGTGCTATATTTAACAGCTCTTTGGTACTGAAAAGTACAGTGGTTTCCTACAGCTTTTCTACTATCCTATATAACTCCTTCAAAGTTCCTTGTAGGGACCACCTCCTATTGTTCAGCACTAGGGCATTAGGGTCCTCATTGAGCATGTAGATATAGTTTTGGTGCTGGCCTAGGTGGTATAACCAAGGTCAACTTTTCTTTCCAGGGTTCTTGAGACAATCCCTCAGGTAATTTGGCCGCTCCTAAACGAGTGCCCTCTTTTGCCACTACCTTCCTTGAGCCCTCTAAGAATCCTTAGAGCTTTGCTGCTGTACTTTACTAGGGCTAGCAGAGTTTCTAGTATTCAGCAGCACACTCATGACCTCAGCCATTTTGTTGAAGCCCTTTTCTAACTCTCCAACACAATCTGATTCACTAGATGTGCTCTGACAGGTCATATCCCTAGTAGCATTGACATAGGTAGAGAAGGTTATGGTCTCTGGGTTGCCATCTGTTGACCACCCAAAGTACAACCCTACAGTCTTGTCATTTGGCTTGACTATGCAGTCATAGGGTGATACATTAGAAGGTTCCCTAGAAAGAGAGGACCTATTAGGCATCCTGATTTTCCCATCTACCAAAATTACCCAACCCTTCTGTACTTCAGCTTTTACATGGCCACACTCAGCAATCCTATGACTAGATCCCTAACACTAGAAATAGTAGGAACTGCCCCTTGAAAAGGTGTGCAAAGCTGGGGATGTGCCCCCTCACTTGACACATTAATCAGAGCCCCAACAACTGAAGTCATAATTGTCATCCTTGTGCCTATCCCTGCCTGGATTCTTATAATACCCATATCTGACAATCAGCCTTTCTTCTATCATCATATCAGCAAAAGCCAATGTGAAGCATCTCATAAACTTTTCTACAAGTGCCCCATTTCCCATAATCTTTGCCAACTTCTTTGCCTCAGCCCTAAACTTCCTCACCAGTAAATGGATTTCCATTGTATTGCTTCTGCCCAGTCTAGCATGGCTCTCTGTAGATGAAAACTAATGGTCTAGTCTCTTTTTTCTCGGAAACCCCTGTGACTATGGACAGCGGAACTTCGTGATTGGCCAACTTAATTATCATCGCGTTCTGATTAATACTACGTTTCCGTTGCCCTTATTGCCCCAGCCACGGATTCACGGAACTCAGTTATCAGCTAGGGCCGATTATGATCGAGTTCCCTCTCAGAGATTTGTGATAGTGTAGCCCTCAGTTTGTTATCGTGAACTGAGGATACGTCTAAATACTTTTACTATACGATACTTTACTGAGTAGTACCTAGATTGTATAACTCACTTAGGTTAACAGGTTTGATAGAGTTCATTATCGTGAACTGAAGAGTGTCTAACTCACTTACGTTAACAGAGGGCACAGTTCCACCCAACGTTTACTGGTGAGAGTCGGATCGAAGCCTCAGATCGGAGTTTTTCATGGGGAAAAAACTGTTGGTAGACCGACATCACTCCCTCTATACAATAAAGCTCTAATGCTTTCAAGTCCAGCTGTTGCAAAATATACCAGCTCTTGACGAGATCCACGTTGACGCTATATACAGGAATTCAAGCGTGTGCATAGGCAAAGAACTCCATGAGAATTGTGACTACTAGGTTCAAAAATGTCATCCTCCAGGTTGACCAATCACGTGAATCTTGCAAACGCGGAAGCTGAAAACTATTTCCCAAAAGCCATTTGTATCATACCTTTCTCACTCTCTCCCTGCTCGTTACCATTTCTTTCATCCGTTCAATTTGCTACTATTGATGATGTCCCTGTCGTCCCGGGTACTTTTTCATTGTTCTATCTCGGTTTGTTTGTTCTACCTTGGCTTGTTATTTTCTTACAACTACGTTGTCACATGTTAGTTCAGCCACCACCTACGCCAATTTTCCAACAGCATGGGCAATCACTGGTATCAGTATGTCATTAGTCATCGTCATCTAACATATTATCTTCCAGTTTGCTGACTCTACTTTTCTCAGGTCGCCACTTGCAGTCTATAAACCGGGGACTCGCCTTACACTTGCACTTCCTGCGTCCAATGGGGCCTTAGAAGTTCAAATCATGAAGGCATTCACACCATTCACAAGTTCAGTTGTCCTGTTGGTACAAGCTGGGCCTTCTGTCCTACGACTCCCTTCCCGTTTCATTCTCAAAGTAGCAGATCGTCGTGTTGCGCCGATATGGGACTTTGACAAAGAACGGGATTATCAGGCAAATATCAAGTCCCATGTTGAGACGTTTGGCCCAACAATCACGCCCAAAGAAGGCGAGCAAATTCCCCTCTGGATGTATATGCTGAGGCATTGGGAATATTCCGATGGTTGCCACATCAAAGAGCGTGAAGCATACAAATGGCTTGATGAGGCTCAAGAGCTGGGACTGGTTCCTCGCTTCTATAGTACTGCGCAACTCAGAATGGAGGAATCCGCCTGTCATCCTTCTTTGACTCACCTCCAATGTCTGCTGTTGGAGTATATACAAGGTCGTACTATGGGCTCATTTCGACCCGGCGTCAATATTTCTGCTGTGGAGGCCGAAGTCATCTCCCAGCGTGTCCTACAACTTGGGCGCGATCTTCGTCGCTACGGAGTTTCTCACAATGACATCCACGTTGATAATGTGATCATTCGTTCTACAAATGACTGTCCAGTCCTTATTGACTGGGCTAATGCCGACGTCAGCCTGGCAGGTCTGCCTTTGCAACGACGGTGGACGGATTACTCCATGTGGTTGAATTTCCATTATCATATACGTTACATGCTTCGGTATGGGAACGATGGTGACCAGATCGTGTCCGGCGGTGTTTGGCATCGTTACCGAACTCCTGTCTCCGACATAGAACAGTATCGACGGCGACAAGATACTAGTTGGGAAGCAATCAACCATACGATCTCTGATCTATCTAGCGATGAGAAGGAGAGGTTTTACGATGAAGACAAATTTATAGATGACAAGCATGGACTACGGTGGAAGGTGAAAAAGGGTGTGAGAACAAGGATGGTCGATGATCCCGTCCCGATCATATACATATAGTATTGTCAATAGTATCTGTTGAGAAAGACCGGCCGCATCGGTTCACCATTTATGGCAACCGCCGACGATCAAACCTTACGATGCATATCTATATAGTATATAGAATTGCGGACAGCCAGTGATGCTCTAGATACGGATAAATATACATCACTGCCGATATATTATCTCGATCTACGCTTTGTACATTCTCTTAATCTTGTTATATTCAACAGTATCAACCATGAGATGTTGGCTTCCTTAACATGTCGGAGAGTGCGCGCCACACTAATTTAGTACTTACATAATCGAATATGAGTAAGAATTGATACAAAATGGCTATGTTGTCGTTAAGATGCCAGATTTGACTTTGTCATTGGTCAGTTTTTGGTGTTTGTAGCACATTCTCATCCCTTTTGCCGGCCATTCGTTTGTATTCTGATTTTCAGAATCAGACCATCCTCCATTCGTCTTGTCTCCTTCGGTTTCTGCAAAACTGATCTTATGTGGAGAAGCATCTACGTCAATCCAACGCCTCGTGGTGACTGAAGATATAGAAAATGCAACAACGCGGATGTAGCATGTTTCCTCCGAGGAAAAGCTGTCCTTGTTAGGGCTGACACATGCACATCTCTGTAGAAAAATAATTGTGTCTTCAGATGATTTTGCCGCGAGGTCAGAGTATACCACTAATGGAATCGCAAAAACTTTTGAAGAAGATCACCGATCCATTTGCCACACTACAAGACAACGGGGCATTTGACTCATGACACCTACCTGTTCTAGACACAAGATATGTGGATACAAGACATCGACAATCATTATGTACTATTTCAGGAACATGTATTGTTCTACAGATGTCAAACAATGAACCCCATTTGGAAGGCATGAATCGGGCTCTTACCACGCCACACTAGGCAGGTCATTTAAAGGAAGGAGAGACTTGACTGGAAAATCAAGCCAGTCACAGGATAAACCTCTGTCAAGAAAGCGCACTAGACCCAAATGTCAGCAGCAGTAAGATATTGCCATAGAGCAACCTCCACGAAGGCCTTCCAGGTGAGTTCAAGTCTTCCTGTATCTCATTTGTGGAAACTTATGTCCAATGCATACATTAAGAATCACAGGAAAGACGTTACTGGATACTGGTCGTTATACATCAAGAATGCCGTTGATAAGAGGACGTTTGAGAGGATTCGCGAGGAATATAGTCTGGCAAAGCAGCATCGCGGTAAAGAGATCAGGATCCACAGTGACAAGAAGTCTATTGCGAATGGAAAGTTCTGCATGAGCCTTTCTCTCAAGCGCGTTCCGGGTGGAGCTCAGAGTACCAGAGTACTTACGATCTACGAGTCCGATGAACCTCACGCAGACAAGATACTTGCCCGAGGCGAGTTTGGAACTATTCAGGAGGAGGAAGTAAATGGTGATCAATTTGGGGGACAGTTCTTCAAAAGAGTGCTCGTTGATACATTACAGGTGAGGACATTGACCCTAATGGGACCCACGCTTGTGCTGACTGTCCCGCCAGCAAATAGGCGCTGTAGTGGTGAAAGATCGCAATCTCGATGACATTGATTAGGGAGCTGTTCTTGGATACATCCTACTTACTTACAGCCACTATATGCGCAATCTTTCAGTTTATATATATGTGTAGAAGGGAGTATATCAGTAATGTTTTGACCTTGACTTGCATACCGGGAGCCTTTGAGAGCCTTTGTAGAGGTTCAAGCAAGATTGCAACAATTCTGTCGCTCTGGTCCCCAACGAAAAAAGAACTGCATTTGAAATAAGGTGAAATTAAAGTTGAAGGGTTCCAAGCGAGGATATTCATATTATGATGTCAAGGAAATACTGCCAAAATCGCCTCATCGATTCTTCTCTTGCCCGTCGCGTAACTTAACACTCACATCAACAATAGTGTACAGCTCTCTACATTCATTCCCACAGATGTCTGGACGGTGAGCAAGAAAATGAGGGATGTCAGCAAAAGTTGCAGAAATTAGGCAAAAACCATTCACTTAATCATCAGCGAGCTTCAAATTGAATCGTCATGCATGATAGATTGAGAACAAGGGAAGAATGAACCACATTACCGAGGGGAAAGGAAGGACTATGTTTCAATGGAACAAACCCATGGAAATTGAAAGCAAGAGGGGAAATATGCCCAAGTAGAACGGTCGCCGCAAAGAAATCTTGGATTTGCGACACTGTCGAGAATTTGTCGTCACCCTTGTTATCCTGACCATTGTTCCTTTGGGCAGGCAATCATTGATGGTGGCATGTTGAGTGAATTTTCTAAGTCATTTCATTTGCTGGGTGCAGGGGACAATGTTCTTTTGCAGAGCAATGTAAAAACATGATAAATATAATCCAATTGATTTCAAAATTTTCTTTGGATGTTTCTGTGAAAATTGGAGAAAGGCATATTGTAATTGAACATAAAATGGTATTCAAATGGTATTTACAAAGCAATTCAAAGAGACATAAAGAAAAAAAATATAATGTTTGTTGATTGCTCTCAATGAATCAATAAACATTATAATTTTATCCCTTATTTATCTTTGAATTGTATTCCAATACCATTGAAATACAATTTCAGGTTTTGTTACAATATTTTTTCTATGGCTTTTTAAAAAATATCCAAAGAAACATTTGAAATCAATTGGATTATTTTTACTATGTTTTATTTTTACTATGTTTTTACATTGCTCTGCAAAAGAACATTGTACCCTGCACCTAGTGATTCTGGTTATCTTTGTTAGTCCAAAGATTCAGAAAGTATTATCAACCCCTACATCCATCCATTATCACCATTGTCTTATCTTATCAATCCCTATCATGATCATGATATCTCTCAGCTCTTTACCTATATCACACTGACCACACTTCATCGTTATCCATATGTATATGGACACTATGCTATAAATACTCTCAGTCAATTCAATGTTGAACTGAGGATGAGCAAATATCATTATAATCTCAACCTCAATACATACTTACGCTACTGCACATTTACACTTCTATGTGTTTAAATGCTAGAGATGTCCTACAAGCCCAACGCTCATCCTATCCTTCATAGCAGCTTGTATAGGTTCTTATGCCAGCTCTGCCCTGGCAAATCACATATATGGGGTTTGAGCCTGGTACTTGCCACATGAGGCAATGTGGATGGTTGCAGGGAGCCAACTACAGACAGTTCTAGAAGGGGGCAGCAAGTCTAGTCCCTCCTATATGTCTTGCAGGCATAGATAGAAATGTAATGAATTATAGTGGTGCAAGCACACAAAAATAAAATCTATGGTCAAAATAGGAATGATTGGCTACAGGAACTAAAAAATAAAACAATTTTGTGCCTACAATTGCTTGTATTGCCATAAGAGAAAATACACAGAAATAATGGTAGCAATTATGCACTCATGGTAAAGCCATCATACAATGGTATCCAAGAATTGCCAGACCATGGAAAAATCACTATTGTGATTGCTAGCTTCTGATAACTATTTTAATCATAGGCTTGATGGTAGACAACATCATGCACTGTCAGGGATGTGTTGTCAAAAAGTGTTGCTTCTGTGAACAGAGTGAATTGGGGCTCATCAACATTCTCTTACCCTCCTTTTTCTTTTGAGAGTAGATAGCATATTAGTGGCTGCCCAAGCAGTCCTAGATGCTAGTACCTAGCAACTGCTTCTCAACAATCTTAACAGGCCTAGCATCCATTGCTACGTTTACTGCTAGATAAAGCTATTGGCTGAGAAAACAGAAGAGCTGTCAGCACCTGCGGTAGAGGAGGAGGCTTTTATGGAAGTGAGTCCCAACAGTGTTGCTACATCCTAGCAATACCAAATCTGCTAGTTGTATATTAATTGGCCTATTCATGAGCAGCTTTTCTTTCAGCATCCCTCTTCTGAGGTTTTGGTAGTGTAGCATGGGGGTTATTTGAAAGGGACTTCAATTAATAGCACTGGTAATGCTATTATTGTGTCTCAGTCTGGGGTCATCATTAGTGCTAGCCAAGCATCACTGACTACCACTAAGACTCTAAAAGTTTCTAAAGGAAAAGGGAAGGCAAAGAAGCAACTAATAAGTGCTAACTTGTCTATTTTTACTTATGGGCTAAAATTAGTTCCAGAAAGTAGCAATGGGCATGGGGGGGTAAGAGTCATGGAGCCTTGGCCATCATCAGCAAGCATTGATGAAAGTAGATGGGTTCAATCATTGGGACAGCACATTAGCGGCAGATAGTTTGAGGAGTTAAATATGTGAAGTAGTATGAACTCTGATGAAGCATTCAAGTAGGATTAAATTGTAGTAAAGTGGCTACAAGGCATAACCGGCATGTCTGAAAAAGCATCGGGCCGGAGTACCTACTGGAGTGTCCATAATTAGCATACCCCTTACATACTGCGGGAGTTAGGACACAATTCCCATGTACAAAATAACTCTCTAACAAAATAAACTGATTCATTATCATCATCCCTGTGTCTATGCTATTCCAAAATTCAAAGATCCTGAAGCTGATATTATCATTGAGGGCTACTTTTGCTAGCATTGTTGCCTACTCCATTCTCAGGTACCTTCCTATAAGTTGTTTGTTGATGAGGAGTTGTTGTGTAAACACTGGTGTAAATGCTGGTATTGTTATGAAGAAGGCAAAGGGAAAGATGACAGTAGCCACTAGCAAACATATGGCATTTAGGGGAGAGCAGGAGGTCATAAGCTTAACACTGTTTTCTGGCATCAATGCTCACTTGAGCCTAGTGCAAGAAGTGCTGGGCTGACAACAATCCTAAGTCCTGCTAGTACTCTACTGACACACAATCTTGCTACAAGTGCAATTTACTAAAGAAGGGGTACCTCTATAGCAGGAAGATGCTATGTGGTTATTTGAGGATGTATGTGATTAAGGTAGCACAGAGGGCTATATGATGCAGCATATTTACAGGTTATGCAGTGGAATTCTAAATGTAAGTAAAGACAAGTTATTACAAACCTGAGATTCAAGGATCAAGGATGCCTCAAATCTCGTCATAGCTTCTCCTTTTATACTCCCATAGATGTGAAACTGGGGTGTAGAGTTTGTGTCTTGAATCAGGACTGTCTGACTCAATGTTTTGGACATACATATCTTATGACAATGTAATGACAGTTGCAATAGGTCATTTAGAGCTCCCTGGACTTTCTCTGTCACTCCCACTTGACAATGACCAAGCAACAACACCTAGAGCATCTTGACATTTGTTGATGGCTTCCCAAGGTAATGCTTTTGTCAATATATCTGCAATCATGTCCTTTGTGGATATGTAGCATAGCTCAATATTGTAATTTGATATTTGGTCACAAATGAAGTGATATTGTATATCAATATGTTTGGCCTGAGAGTGTGAAACTGGATTATTGGACAAAGCAATAGTACCTGCAATGTTGGAATGCATAATTGTCACAGAGTACTGAGGAAAATTGAGCTCTTGCAGAATTGACCAGATCCAGATAGCTTGGCATGTAGCGTTTGACAACGTAATATCTTTGGCTTCAACAGTGGATGTGGCAACTATAGGTTGCTTCTTCAAAGACCAGGACACAGTGCTTCCATTTATATCAAAGCACCATCCGCTTACCAACTTCTTGTCATTGATATCCCCTGCCCAACTTGAGTCACTCCATTCAACCAATGTTATTGTTTCCTTTTTCAATCCACCAAGTCTTAGTGAAAGATCCTTTGTACCTTTGAGATATTGAAGTATTCTTTTACAGGCAGACAGGTGAGGTATGCCAGGATTTCCTGCAAATTGTGCTGTGAATCCAACAGCAAATCAAATGTCAGGACATGTCTGGGTTGCATAAAGAAGTGATCTGACAAGTGAAATATAGCATATTCCTCTAGTGTATTTCTCATACTCCTCTTGTTCATGTTAATTACAGGGAGTCTGGGTTTGAGAGAGGTGATGATTGGTGATGATGAGCATTGATACAGGAGAACAAGATATCATTTCAAATTGCTTAGCTGAAGTAAAATCTCCCAAAGATTTGAAGGGTATGGTTGGTAATATCAGTCAGGACAATTTCATACAACTTGAATGCCAAGTATAAAGTGGATTTTGCCTAAATCAGTCATGTTGAAATCATCAGACATTTTACTTTTAAATGATATAATTTCTTCGACATTTTTTCCAGCTATTATAATGTTGTTGATGTAGACCAGAATATAATTTTCCCCTTGGATTGGAGGACATAAATACAGTCATCAGATTGGATCTGCTTGAAACCATGTTTGGTGAGCATGTTGTGAAGTCTTTCTTTCCACTTTCTTCCTGCTTGCTTTAGTCTGTACAAGGCCTTTAGAAGCTTCCAGTGATTTCTTTTTCCTATCCCAGTAGGTGCTTTCATGTATATGTCCTTATCCAGAGATCCTTCCAGGTAAGCTCCGCTCACATAAATTTGATGGATCTCTAGATCAAGTGTAGTGGCAATGGTGAGAAATATTTGAAGCAAGGTAAACTTGGCAACTGACAAGAACATTTCACCATAGTCAACACCTGGGATTTGCAAAAACCTTTGCGCCACTATGCATGCCTTGAATTTTAAGTGTTTTCTCTCTTTGTCAAGTTTCCCCTTTAGAATGATCTTGCTTCCTATTCCCTTTTTACCCTCAGCATCCACCTCTTCAAATACCTTTTTTTTTGTAAGAGCTGATTATATTTAATGTCTATGGCCTTTTTTCATTTGTTGGCATGTGGAGTCTTAAAAGCTTCATCAACAGGAGGGCCATTTACAGTGATATTAGCAACATGGTGAGTTGTGTCATTGTCATTCTGTTGGAATCGGGCAGGAATACATTGCTCTCATGTGGAAGGATTGCATCTAGGCAGATCATCCCACTTACCCTTTTTTTGTGGTGCAATGGGTGGATTTATTGTTAGGGATGGATACAGAAGATCATTCTCAAGAATATCTTCATCATCTGATTCTATATTAATGTTTTTGTCTTTGTATTCATAGGAGGTAATAGCAGGTTCATGATGAGGTGTGTTATTACCTGAATGAATAGCATTATTTACTAATTTGTCAATTTCTTCAGGTTCAGATTGTGTTAATCCCATTTCAACATGTGCCAAGTCACTGGGTGTATCATCTTCTTGGAAGTTTACATCCCTCAATGTGATAATTTTTCCATGCTCTAGGTCTTCAAGCCTGTAGCCTTTTGTTGTGTCTGGCTGCTATCCAAGGATTTGAACTTGTACAGCTTGCAATTCAATCTTTCCTTTTTGGACTTCTTTAGGCACATGAGCCCAGCCAAGCAAGCCAAAGATGTGCAAATGTGAGAGGTCAGGTTTCTGTTTGGAGTCACACCACTCTGTATATGGGATTTTCCCTTGCAGGGCAGAGGTTGGATGATTGGACATATACAGCATGCATGAATGCTTTGGCCCAATAACATAGATCCATGTTTGCTCCATGGAGCATGCATCTCATCATTTCTAAAAAGATGGCTATAGCCCTTTTGGCTATACCATTTTGTTGGGGGCAATATGGGTTTGTTTTTTTGTGTATGATTCCATTTCTCTGACAAAAAGCTTCCATAACAGAATTCACAAATTTGGTACTATTATTAGTACAAATTCTTTTAACAAGCTTTCCTGATTGCTGTTTGTATCTTGTAATGACTTCCCCAACTGTGTTGTTGACCTCGTCTTTTGTTTTTAACAGATGTCTAGTAGGGTACTTTGACAAGTACCATAGCATATTGGTAGTTATCCCAGGCAGGCACAGACATAGGCCCTGCAAGGTCCATCACTAATAATTTGTTCTTATTGTATTTTGTCTTGCTGATTTGTGGAAGTGGGGGCTGGATTGCTTTACCCTGCACGCATCTGCTACAGAGTCTATCAAATTCCTAAGGGAATTTGATCTTCAGTCTAGTCACTAAATCTTTGTCCATCATTAATTTGATGGTTTGCGGTGCAATCTACCCAAGTCTGCAATGCCCCAGACACATGGTTTGTTCATTAGCAAGGTATGCAACATGATTATTGGCATTATCATATGACATGCATTGCAATGAAATTTGATATCATGTGCCATAGGAACCAATTAGATTAGCATGCAGGAATTTGTCTCCATTCCAGGCAAGAGATATTCCATACATTAATCTGTTAACAGTGGCACTGCCTTGTTGAAGTTGACCTAAGCTAATAAGATTTGTGCCAAGCATGGGGATGTGTAAGACTTTGTGCAGAATTACATTGTTTGTTCCATTGGGTATGTCAGTTTTAAATTCAATTGTCCCCATGCCTGCAACAGGTAACTGGCTTGATCCTCCAACAGATATATTCTGATTGTTCACTTCACAGTAATCCATGAAGTACAACTTATCAGATATCATACGGCAGGATGCAGCACTGTCCAGTAGTAAACCAACAGGCATTTCTCTGCTGGTCGCTATGAAGACCATACCAACTTTGAACTTTGTAATTGGCTTCAAGAAAGCATCATCAAATGCCATAATAGAATCCAATATGATCAGAAATGGAGGTGTGACCATTCCATTTCTTTGTGAAGAGTTCTCAATAATAATAATGAATGTTGATACTGCTATATTGTTCAACAAAGTTTGTGCAAAATTATTCCCATATAGATATGGAACTTTTGCATTCAACAATAGTTTCTTGTTGAGTGTATTTGACAGCATTTTGAATTAACCTCATTGCCATGTCATCTTTATTGAGCCCGCAATCATATTTTTTGCAAGACTTTTACCAAGCAATGTACTCTTTCAATTAAAGTATGTCCATAAGATCCTGACTATCCTTTTGAACACTGACCAAAGATATGTCCTCATCAGGACAAGGCAATGTCATGAGATCTGGGAATTCTGAAGGGGGTTTGACAGGGCACAATTTGCAACTGGATAGTACACCCCAGAGACTCTTAGCTTGCAATGTAGCTTTCATGTTGTTGGACCAGACATGATAGTTTGTACCATTAAACTTTGCAAGCTATAAGGTCTTGGAAGTTGTTTTGCCATAATTGGGGCCCATAACCTGACACAGCATATTTACAGGTTATGCAGTGGAATTCTAACAAACATTATCAAACTGGTTAAATATATTGAAGTTTAGTTGTTAACTGAGATTCAAGGATCAAGGATAATATATTCAGTGAATGTAAGTGAAGACAAGTTATTACAAACCTGAGATTTAAGGCATCCTTGTCTCCTTTTATACTCCTATAGATGTGAAACTGGGGTATGGAGTTTGTGTCTCAAATTGGGACTGTCTGACTTGATGTTTCAAACATACATATTTTATGACAATGTCATGACAGTTGCAATAGGTCATTTAGAGGTCCCTGGACTTTCTCTGTCACTATAACTGGTCCAGCAGACAAGGGACTTTGTGCAGTAGCAGAGAGAGATAGTGGTAGTGGGAGAAATACTATGATTTCAGAGGCAAGCTTAGTGTAAGGGGACAATCCCTAGAGACCATTCCCTCTTTTTCCTTTCCTTTTTCCCCTTCTTTTTCCCTTCTTTTCCCCTTTAGATATTATCTGTACATATTGTGTCTGCATTTCTGATCACTTGACATTGTTCCTAAGGCCATCTGATCCTTTTCTGACCACCTGACTTTGCCAGAGTCACCTGATGGACATTACCAATCCATTCTCTAGCAATGTCCAAGTTTTTCATCTTTTATTCTCACACTCTTTTTTCAGTAGCTTATGTGTACTATACAGTTGATTCCCATGCTTTTGGGGCCCCAGAAGCGTCCACATCCTGGCATAGGGACTCCTCAGAGTTATTCTCTTTGGATATCCCTCTGCCAGATGAGTAGCTAGCCCTGTACACTGTAGTCACTTGCTAATACATCTTTGGATATCCCTCTGCCAGTTGTGTGAGTTCCACAGCTCTCTGAGGTTGCCCTTACAGCAGAATAAGTCTCTCTTAACTGGTCTGGGTTCACCCAAGCAGTTGTGCTCCCCTGTCTACCTCTTTTCTGCCTCTAGGGCCCCACTCCTGCCTACTAGTTCCCCCACCAGCCCCTTTTTGGTCCCTTCTCTACCATGCCTGCCACCCCAGTCTCAGACCTCCCTCCTGCCCTAGGCACCTCTGCCCCTACTCAGGACAACGCTTATGCCTGGTTACAGGCTGTAGAACAGGGCCTTTCCACCTACAACATCACCCAACTTGCTCTCTCTCAGCAGCTTTCTACTATGCAGGCTCAGCTTGAATCTACTATGCATGCTCAGCTTGAAGAACTTATCTCCTCCATGCACTCTGCTTTACTAGGGGTCACCCCCAGCCCCTGTGTTCTCTCCCATGCCCTCCCCATTGCTAACTCCAGATGATTTCACTTCTAGAGTCCTCCCAGCAGTGACTGTCACCCCACTGCCCCCCATTGCAACAACAATTGTCTCCAAAACCTTGTCCATGATCAAGACTGCCCCTCCTCCCTCATTTGATGGCAACTGAGCTCAAGGATGTCAATTCCTGACTGCCTGCAAGCTGTATATTAGCTTGCATTCCTCCTCTTTCAGCAATTCAGTATAGACAATCAAGTGGGCATTGTTATACATGAATGCAGGCTGGACTGCCAACTTGGTGCAGGAAATTCTAGATAACAATGCCAACATGTTCCCCAACTGGGCTGCTTCTGAATCTTGGTTCCTCTTAGAGTTCATGCACCCTAATGAGGCACAATGCATGGCCCTCATGTTGGAGGGCACCTCTTACTACCAGCAGGGCTACACCCTTGATGCATAGATTGATGGGTTCAAGTAGCTGGTTCAACATTTGGATTTCCCTAGGTCTGCATAGCTGGTCCTCCATTTCCAGCATGGGCTTGTGTTTATAATAATCTTTATAGGAATTATAGGAATTTTTATTAACGTTTTATTAGTATTTAAACAACTAATTTAGCTAACCCATTGATCTGTAAGCAGATCAATGGCATGGTCAATAGATGCCCTCAGGATGAGGATATAAAGATTTATACAAGATAGTGAGACTTCATAGTCTCTATTGTAAGTTATTGTTGTCCTAAATTTATGTCAAAATGGTGGTGTGAATTGCATAAGCTCCTAATGTCCATGTCATTTCATCCTCAAATAAACGGGCAGACTGAGCAGGCCAACTGTAGTGTTGGCCAGATACTCAGGTCAGTTGTACAACCTGATCAATGTGATTAGGTCAACCAGCTGGACATGACTGAGTTTGCGATCAATGCAAGAGATGACAAAGTCTGCACCAATCAAATTGAATGGGGGCTACATGCTGTTCATGATTCAGGAGATTAGGTCTAACTCAGCAATACCGAAGGGTATCAGAGACTTTGCAGTATGGCTGCTGCTCACAATGCTATCAATGAAGCATGCATCTTTCAGACATGAAGCACTAACCAGTGCAGTTCTGCTAGTCTGGACATCCAGAAAGGTATGTTGGTATACCTTTCCATGAAGAACTTGACACTTCCCAAGGGAAGAGTGCAGAAGCTCTGCCCTGAATGGGTAGGACCATACAAAGTTCTGGAAGTCTTTGAGGAGACTTCCAATTATACCTTGGAACTACCAGGAGCCTTAAAGCTGCAAAGACTCCACGCAAAGTTCCATGTGTCACTGCTGCAGCCCTATAGGGCTGCAGAAGATGGTATGTTTCCAAACCATGCCATACCAGAGCCATATGACTTTAGTGCAGTCAACAAACAGGAATGGTTCATCAATGACCTCATAGGTCATTGCTGAGGCATAGGGGATTGAAATTCAAGGTTCAATGAAGCCTTGGAGATATAGCATGGGAGACCCTGGATATGTGCAAGGACCTAGAGGTCCTTGACTGGTATCTAGAAGACCAGGGCATGAAATGCCCTCAACAACTGGTACAATGACACAAGTCATTGTAGAGACTTAGAGTCATCTTGAGCAAGTGGTGATGGTAAGTGATAGCTGTGGCTGGCCATCACTGGACATTTCTGGCTTAGTCAGATGGTTGGGTGAAGTGTGACTGAGTTTGAACTCCTTTTTTTCTTCATTCAGAGTGCAAAGACCACTACAGGGTTGCCCACTCTGCCCAAGAAGAAGAAACTGAGTGATTGGGGAGGTAGGTTTGACCCACCTTATCTATGGATATGAGCTAGAGTGGCTCAATAGGAGGAGGAGGAGTAGGAGGTGGCAGGGTCAAGATTTGACCCTGCCTGCTTATAGAGTAGGCAGGTAGGACTCACAAAGGGGATGTAGAGCTTCCCCTCCACAATTTCTAGAGGGCTTGTTGCAACAGGGATGTCAGATGATGTCCCCAAAATTGCAATTTGGCCAACAACTGGCAGCCATGCAACCTGTATGGATGCTGAAGTTGGGCCAGTATGTGTTATCACAGCAGTCTGTGATACCACAACCATTTAAATTTGTAGGTCTGCAAGTACCTACTATCAGTCCTTCAAGAGCTAGTCAAAATAGGTATGCACCTATTTTCCCCCATAAGATAGATGTGGACAAGCAGCTGTCATCACAACTGACTGAGGCATCTGAACCTATCAGGTGGCAGGCTTACCAGGGTCATATGAGTGATGCCCCCAAATCTAAAGCTAAATGGAAGGAAAAGGCAAGAGAGCCTTCCCAGTCAGTCAAAAACAATGAGCAGTTAGCTCATCTACTTCAACACTTGCACAATGCAGGTGTCCCAGAGGATGTTGGAATTGACATCCTGCAGGACTCTATTGTCCAAATTGTATTCAATCAAGTTCTTAATGAACTTGACATTGTAACAACACAGCATGATGAGGCTTGCAAGGACCTTTATCCTGCAGCAATGAGAAGGGGAAAGCAGACAGCTTCCCCTACTGAGAAATTGTCTTGGAAGATCCAGAAGCAGGATCTTCCATCATTGCCAGTAGACAGGGCACTAGCATTGCCTTATATTGAAACTGTCTCTCAAGGAGAGGATGTTGTCATAGAAGATTAGCCTATAGAAAGACCAATCAAGGAAAAGAAGAAGAAGGGGGACAAGCCACCCCCTCCAAAGATGATTGTGACTGGGTT
>JAGDQM010008490.1:0-18374 GCA_017580835.1 Termitomyces bulborhizus
TTGAGTTCCTCCTCGGCTTGGATGAGTCCCAGGTCTGTTTTAGCATCATGGAGATCAGTGAGTGATTTCCATGCATCAGCAGCATCTCCGTCGAGTTTCACACCCGCCCCGACTGGGTTTATGACGTTTAGTACAATCATACTTCGTGCGTACGCGTCACGCTGTTGCCACTCATCGGCCGTCGGATTTGTAGCACCCCACCATGTTGTTTCCGTCGTTGGTGGTACTGTACGTGCAGTGCTTCCTTCAATTTTTGTGACTGGGTTCCTGATTGTGCCTTTCAGGTACTCTAGGAGGCCTCGTCCTCGGGCTGCCTCAGTCAGTGTGGTTTTAAAGGCTATCCAATTTGATCCGTCGAATTTTTCTTCTGCGGGTAGCAGAAAAAGGGCTGGGTTCGACATTGATTTTGATCTTAAGATTCGGTTTCAATTTAGTTTCGGTGAGTCGTTTATTTAACTGAGTTGCTCGGGGCCCATAACCTGTTGACAGATAAATGCTCAGTCGATATGGTAAACGACTATATTGCTGAAATATACCTGTTGACAGATAAATGCTATTTACAGTATCAATACGTTGTATGAACCTGTGACTGAGTATACGCACCTCAGTCGATATGGTAAACGACTGAGGTTGCGTGGTATCCGAGTCCGATCATTATTTTTCCTTGAACTGTATAGTTCTCTCTTTTTCTCCCACGCAAGCGCTCTTAATCATTCACCACCACCTGACCGTTTTCCTTCCTCCTGTGGCCAGGCACGTCCGCTCCCCCGCGCGTACCGCGATCCCTCTGCTCAACAATGGTTGAGAGCTATTATCTGGCAGGATATATATAAATGATACACAATAGTTAATGCTATCTTGACATATTCAAGGCATCTAGGACATAGGACTAGTCAATTTCCCTTAGAAAGGACTGAGACAAGAGTAGACTGTCTGTTCTTGTATACATAGATGATGGCACAGTATGCACAGTATCAGTGAACCATGACATAATTGCTTAGCAGTTGTCTGAGGGTGTATATATATGTAAGAATGGGCATGTTGTATTTGCATGGGCTTGAAAGTCTCTCAAAATGCCGTTGCTTGCCGTTGCCTTGCCGTCGTTGATGCTGTTGATGCCGTTGATGCTGGTTGTCAACACACGTCAGAACAAATTTCCTTATTTTTTTGGGGGGGGGCACGTCATAGCAACCATGTCCATAATTACCCGCTCTGACACCCCTTGGTGTGCCGTGACCTCTAGCCATAACTGCCGAGCTCCCGTCACAATCAAGTACCGGCGAGCGTGCGTTTGCGCTGACAGGCTATCCACGAACAGACGCCTCATCGGCGACTTCTCGTTGGGAGACATTCCACTAAGCCACACGCCTCAATGGAATGTCTCTTAACACTTCTGTGTACTCAGTTCGCAACGTCCGAATTCCAAACCCATGTACGTGCTGCTGGGAAGTCATTGTTGTTCCAGGCCGTGATTCAATTACCCTTGTTTGAACCGAATTTCAGGCTCACAATTTCTCCGTGTTCAATCAGTGCATCTACGCCGGTTACCGCTTGACAATGCAAAGGCTTCGTAGGACCCATTCATAGAACCTGTCGCCTATTTGAATTCTCGTTACATGTAACTGTGATCCCCACCATGACTTACCTGGGAAGGAACATTCCTATGGTTGAAATTCTCTCATGATCGTCCTACGGATCTATACAATGTATACAATTCATCACCACGCATCAAAAGATCAGAATTGGAGTTGTGGGCCTATATCATTGAGGCACTCATGTGTGATTCTTTACGATGCGCTTTACTGGTCCTATTGTACAAATTGCTTTCACCGTCCTTAACGCTTGTGTCGTTTCTTTAGCTACTCTGCCTTCTGCAGTCATCTTTCCTCTCTACATATACCCAGGCGACAACTGCTCTGGCTGGACCCCACTCATTTCCTCGTGAGCCCATCTAAATTCAACATCGTCGGCCGCGATCTTCACCGTTTCCTTTTTCGAGGATTGCTAACTACGCAACCCTGCGATTTATCCTCATAGTCAACCCTGACTCGGGCCCCGGCGCCGGTGGTTCGCAACCTGATTCGAACTATCAGGCATGCGTTGCTCAACTGCGCACCACCGGCGCTGCGAGCGGTGGGAACGTGGAAATCCTGGGATATGTCGCCACGGGATATGGAAATCGTGCTACAGCTGACATCATCACAGACATTGATACCTACGTTGGATGGAATGGAGTGTACCGCCCTGAAGGCATCTTCTTTGACGAGGCGACTGGCGATCCCACCTTGCTGTCTCAATACCAGACGTATGTTTCCTACGCGAAGACTAAGCTTGGTTCCAATGCCTATGTAGGTCCAAAGATTTCTTCGTTTAACAGGCATACGGTTGTGAAGTGCGATACCCTTATAGATCACGCTTAACCCTGGCGTTTGGGATAACTCTTGGTCATCTCCTGATTATTTCTTATTCGCTGATATGATTGTCACATTCGAAGAGGCCTACGCCAATTTCGCGTAAGCCCGTTTCTTTTGTCGATCCTCTCCACTTACCGTCATTCCAGTGTTTCCGCGTTCCCTACTGGTACATCAACCCCTACAAGCAAGCAAGCGGCTATCATTCACAGTGGCCCGACTCAGACCCCGATTCGAACAGTCGAAACAATCACACAGACCTTGACTCTCGGTGCCAGTTTTTACAGTAACTTCGCCAACGGGATGGCCTATGAGAGATTCCCCACAGACTGGACAAATTATCTTAATTACCTCGTGTCCACCCAGGAATCCTAGGCTCAGAAATCCGAAGGCGATGAGGAGGGTACGCTAGGCTCAGATATGGTCGCAAATGAAGATGTACTGACATTGGTTAAAATGGGATCTGATGCAGCATAAAGCAAAGTTCAGCCAGTCCGTATGAAGAACGTAACATGGATATAAGCGGGAATGTATACCACATCAGAGAATACATGAGGGAGCTGCCTAATACCAGCCACCTCGTGGCAGAAGACTGACAAGGACGGGCGTGGTACTGGAAGTTGTGAGCGCAAAGATTAAGCATGAGCGTTAGCCATTGCCTCAGCCCAGCTATACGCACCATAGAGGTCCTTGTAGTCAAAATGAACAAACAGTGACGACGACGTCAACTACACTCAATTTCCCAAGTCGAGGAGAAGACATATCCTTTTACCAAGATTCTTCATGTCCTGGAGTTCGCGATCAAACATTGTGAGTAATGAACTGTTCTTTTCGATTCGTCTCGTTCTTGCACATAGCCGTAACCGTGGTTATCAGTGACGATCAGAAGTAGGACTCCCTTGACCATTCGAGTAAATCGAATTGGTTGTGCGGTATCGATTGGAACTGCTGTCATGACATATTCTGGCTTTTGAAGCACATCAAACATTGACGGTGCTCTACTACCAGCCTGAGAGTATACAATTCAGATGTCGGAACAGGGCCCAAGAAGTTCCGCAGTGTCATTCTACACAAGAGCACGAGCTCCTTGAAGGTAAGTGTACGACCACTTATGTATTTAATTGGGATAGGTGGATAGTACACGCATGCGGGTGTGACGGATGACCTTTTGGTAAGAACGGCGGCCTTAACCTTGTCCCTTTTCGTCGCTGGAGAGCGTGGACTGGAAGGGTCAGCCGGCATGTAGTCAATACCTTCCTTCGTCAGGTCGGGCCCCACTCGACATTACTTGTAACCAAATCAATCAATTCCCATACTGTATGAACACTTGATTGGACTGTCAGACGCATCCCTTTACTTCTTTTCTTCATATCTTCCGCGTGAGCACTCCTACCTTCCCTAGCCTAATTGCCGTTCCGACTCACTAAAGAATTGCACTTCCCGCTCTGATCTCGTGTCATTACGAGTATATTTAATGGGTAGCCGACTTTTTACTCAATTTTCACGTGATCGACGCCACTTATGACTGGGTGCGGCGACTAAAACATGGCTGTTCTTCGACTTCAATGTATCCCGTCTATGCACTTGAAGAAGACCCAGCTAGTCTGCCACACAGAAATTCGCGGAGTGCTGAGCAAAAGTGCAAGCATGGCATATGCGTCGAGAAAAGTGTCACAAACGAAAATATATGTGAAACGCGCCACATATTTGCCATGGAGACCCTCAACACCAGCGGTGCTGTTCTGCAGAAACAGAGGCAAGAGGCTGGTATGAGAGAGATCGAGATGAGGGATGAACAACTATGGTTGCTTCAAAAGTACTTCGCGCCGCTGGAAAGCAGATCAGGGCAAGCAAGGCGACAGACCTCGAGTCATACATCTAAATCCTGAATAAGATGCGTTGAGTACGAGCATGGAGAGAAAGACTTATAACTTCAGACGTAAGCAACCCATAGGTCTGCGAGCAATAGAAAAAGATTACCGCCCCATCCATGGAAAAACAGGTTGCACATTGGTACAGCATCATTGGACATGCATACATGAAATTGCGTCTTGGTCGCAATGTGATCTTGCAACAAGTGATGAATGGTCATACCGAAGCATTGCCTCGTCAAATAAACTTGATGTGAATCCGTTTGATATTATGGTCGTTATCACTGGCAGGGCGAGAGGGATGATACACTCAGTGCAGAACGATGCTCGTGAATCATGAGGATTTGGCCTACAAATCCGACGGTAGAGGAGCGGCATTCATATTTGTCGGGATCAGTGAGGGGAGTGGTGACTGTGTATCCATAGTAGAATCAACCAATGCCTGTACTTCTTCCTCGTCACCACTCTGATCATCATCCATACCGACATCACCGTCGCCCGTTTCCTTGGGCTCATCTCCGCCGCTTCCAACCTCATTCTCGTCTTCATCCATTTGGTCCTCCATAGCATGTGGATGTATCCTTGGATCCCACTCTAGCTCTTCTGGTTCCTCAACTTCAACCTCGACTCGCGCGCGCCAGTCGAAGCGCTCCCTCAACATTGTCACAGCCCTCACAGCACGCTCAATACGACGATCATGAGCCTCACGAATCTCGTCACATTCAGCAATCACATCTGGATACTCGACTGGCTTTCTTGATATACCGAACGGCGCAGACTTGGACGATGGTTGAGGAGCGAGGACGCCTAGAGATCCCTTGGTGGCCATGTGCTCTGCAAGTCGACGTACTGTCTCGTTTTCCAGTCGAAGCACATCAGTTGTCTGCTGATTGCGCAATAATGGGATGACTTCGCCATCAAGTTGTGCATCAGTGAGGGGTGAAGAGGGGTGAAGAGCCACGCGTTCGAGTGGGCTGGAGGATGACCCAGAGCGCAGACTTTGGGATGCGGCACCTCCAGAGAGTGTACCAGCTAAGCCCATAGAGAAGGAATGGGTCTGTGAAAGCAGGATGTTGTATTTGGTTAGGATGTCTGGCCAGGCAGGCATAGCAGCCATATGCCCGGCCTCAATGGTACGTTGCAAACTCTGTATGGAGTCGATAATCTGGCTGGACTTGAATCGCAGAGATTCGAGTTGCGAAACTGGAAGTCCCGACGTCGTTAGTGGTGCAGACATAGTTGGTGTTTGTCCAAACGGTGATCGATCTTATCCGGCTTGGCACCAGTTCTGACCCTCACTCATGAAATGATATGGCGTATGCGAAAGGATACAACGGCATGAAGTGGCTTACCAGCTTCACTTCCACGCCATCACATTCAGCTGAAGTCTGTGGCTAGTACAATGGTCGGACACTGTTCGGCACGCTTATGCTCTTGTTTGGAAATATTAAATCAGATGTATAGTCTGTCAGTTTTGGTGGGCGCGGTGCGTTGAGGTGGCTTGAACAATCAGGTCTTGTTTTTTATTTATCTCAAAGGGACAGCTGGAACACCTATCTCTTAATTCGAGCTACGTATAGCACTCGAAAACTTATCCAGCCATGCTTCAAAAATGATGAATTTATGATGATTGAGTGATTCAAAACTCCGCGTGACAGTCACACAGGGGTTACGTGTGTCCATATCAACCCGTCTTGTCCGAACTTCGTATTTTCCCATTTTGTACTGCTGCGTTCATGTTCGCTCTTGCCTCTTTGCGCATCGCGACCCGTCGCGTTTCTGCAGCTGCTGCATCTACTCGCGCAGTACGGGTGACGTCTAGATGGGTTCCAACCACGTTGACGCGGTCATTCGTCACGAGTCTCGTACGCGCTGAGCCTGCTCGTGATGCTAAATCAAAGACTACTCCCAGTGTCAAGAAGTCAGCTCCAAAGATGAAGTCTGCAAAGATAACCGTCAAAGCGAAGGCGAAAAAGGCAGTGAAGAAGCCAGTGAAGAAGACAGCAAAGAAAAAAGCCACAAAGAAGCCAGTGAAAAAAGCCGCAAAGAAGCCGGTGAAAAAAGCCACAAAGCGTATGTCGTCACATCTATCATCTGTAGCCATTCGTACTCATGCTACAACTCTCACAGCCAAGAAAGGCGCGTAGATGTCATTGATTGAACTCGCTCCATTCTCACCGACGCTACAGTCACAATTCCCAGGGATATCAAAATACCTTCGTTAGGCCCCTCGGCCTATGCATACTGGTCCTCAAAGTTTTTCAAAGCCGAGGGTTTCAGAGATAAGGAACAGTTTGCGGAGGTCGCCAAGGCTGCTTCTATCGCGTGGAGAGCTTTGCCGGAATCCGAGAAACAGGTAGGTTGCCTGCTGAATAACCCTCCCCCCTTGTGGATTTACCCGTTCCTTCGCAGAAAATCAGCGAACACTGTGCCGCACTCCGCGCTGAGGCCACGAAGGAACGTTATGCCTATATCAATGCTCTGGACCCTGCCATTCTCCGGGAAATCAACCGACGCAGGGTTGCAAAGGGTAAGCGCAGAATACATAAGACGAGGCAAATCTCAAGTCCATACCACTTGTGAGTCCATGGTTAGAATTGAGCTTACTCCGACCTTGACATTCAATGTACATAGGTGGCTGAAAGATTATTCTGTGACGCATCCCGAGGCTTTCAAGAAGGGTCAATTTGGGACCAGTTTTGGTGGGCTTTGGACGGGTTTGAGCGCTGAAGAGAAAAAGGTGAGTGGTTCTTCTTCACTTATTTCCCACCACTAACTGGGATAAATCACAGCCTTATCAGGACCGACTCGAAGCTCTAAAGGCAGAGAACGCTCAAAAAGAAGCAGAGAACGCTCAAAAGGCAGCATGAGCTCCAGCTGCTTAAACACGTCACTTCACGAGTGTCACATTGCCCTTATTGCATTCAGTCTAGTAAAATAATTTCATTGATTCTCCGTTATTCCTCTTTCGTGTATTTGTTCGCCTCTGTCAATCGGTCATCATACATAGCTGGTGGGGTAATGTACATTGACCCAGCCTTTAGATTGAATGATAATAATGAATTGCGATATCTATTGTGCCTGCCCAAAACAAGGTGCCAAGGGGTTGGGTTGCGGATTGAAGAAGGTGAGTCGTGTTTATTGAGCGAGCCAACTGTTTGGCAAATCGAGATCATCTCAGTCTGAGCTCATTCGCCTGACTTTCCAATCGATTTCTGAGAATCTGAGAGAGAGAAACGTACACTTCTTGGGCAGAGCACGACCTGGCCAAATCGACGAATGGACGATATCCTGAGCCTGAAAAATGGGGCTGATACGAGATGACGCGGACAACACTCAAGCAGCTCAAAACCTGAGACCAAGCCAGTCAGAGTTTGATGAGGAAAATGGGCGAAATGAAAACAGTGTCAAGTAGTACAAAACCTTAATGAATATGAATATGTCGAATCGCGAAACACAATGCATTGTGTTACCACTGATATCCCAACAAAAGGATCAAGAGGACCATAGTCTTCTCGTCCCATAAACGCATCATTCTATTATTACTGTAGAAATTGCAGAATGTTGGTACTGCGACCGTACGAAGTAGACGAATCTTATCCAGAGAAATTTTCAAATTTGAAGAATTCTGAAGGCGGTTCCAGTTCTCAAAACTCCTGGCTTCGAGTTCATGGTACGTTCCGTCATGAACATGTTACATATGTGGAGCCATTGCTGATTCGTTTTATCTCCACTTCCTGCAAAGGTGACCCATATTATGTAATCGTTCTTCAGGCGCGTTCTTTCGCACACTCAAAATGCTCTCCGCCTGCGTCCTGAGTTCATCTGAAATTCCGTTCACTACATTAGGAAAACAAGGTTGATGTAGTGTCTTCTCTTCAGAAAGACTTGTTGGGAGATAACGCACTCACAAGCTTCTTTTGCTGGTGCAATCATGTTCCAGATGTTCTACCGTAATCGCAAGAACATGAATCAAGAATTCGGACATTGACTACCGTCTACCCTGACCTCAAGGGACGTGAATCAGGATCAACGATATCGAGGTAACACTATAAAACATTTCCCCTCTTGGAAAGCTGTGTATCTACCTACGATGCGTCTGAGTGCACCTCTTGTCTTAGTGTCCTTCGTTGCGCCTTTACTCCCTTCTGTCGCCGCCGACATATTGTTTCGCGGTCGCAGCAAGGTCTCTGCTAGAAACTCCGACGTGCAACGTGATGTGTTCGCCGGACGTCAGCTTCGTGTCAAACGCGATAGCAATAGTTGCGTCTCCATGCCTGGGATTGCGTTTGCGGAAAGTGTCAACCTCGTGCCTGATCCTGTGTTCGAGAAATTGACAGTGGAAGTCTGTAAGAAAGTAAGCTATACTTGATGGTAGCCGCCCTTTGTATTGACGCCTCGTCCTGTTAGGGTATCGAAAGATGGCTTGCAAGTGATGTCAACGGTATAGCCCTCACAAAAGCGATTGGAACAGATGCTGCCAGAATGAGCCTCGACGTCTTGGTAGGCTTTCTTTTTTTGCTGCGAGGTTATACTGAATAACTGCAAAATCTTTCAAAGTTTTCTGATGTACGTTCGTCAATTCGTTTGGAGACTGATCGTTGAACCTTCTACATTTTGCTCTCGTAGAATCCCACCACCACAAGGGCTATTGGAGGTTTTTCTGATATAGGCAGGCGTCAAGAACCCTCGAGGGTCAGGCGTCAAGAGCCCTCGAGAGTCAGGCGTCAAGAGCCCTCGAGAGTCAGGCGTCAAGAACCCTCGAGAGTCAGGCGTCAAGAGCCCTCGAAGGTCCTTAGGCGTGATGAGGGGGGCCCTCCACAAGAAGCACAGAAGGAAGGCCAAGGAAAACGCCGAAGCTTGCCAATCATTACCTTGGCCCAGGCGAAGCACTCGTGCAAGATCAGTGAATCCGTTTGTGGCGTAGCAGGTCGTGAGGATGACGCGTTGGCGTTCGAGTGCATCAACACCCGGAACTCTCTCGATAGTTGTATGTCCCGGAGTCGTTAGCGCTAGAAAAGAACTCATTAGCTTTCCTAGGTGGTGGTTGTGTCATTCCTCACCCCTTCTATGAGCCCCACCGTACGGCTCCAAGAGGTGTAGAGTGTGGACGTCTTCCAAATGTCATTCTTGCCCAATGCAAGGAATCTAAGTGCGTTGTCTCGCGATGCACGGGTGGACACGAGCCAAGCAAGGACAAAAGCATCTGTGTTCCTGTCGATTGAAATCCTTTTTGAGCGCTCTCCGGTGGATGGTGCTTTAGGTCAATCGTAAGGTCAATGAGGGCCATCCCCAGTCCGTTACCAGGTGTTCCCTTTCTGATATATCTATAACTACAATATGTTTTGGTGCGTTTCATTCAACTAGATAGTATGTCGTATCAACGATAGTGAACTATACCAGTTTCGAGCTCGGACTTTCTATTTATGTCTCCAGAAGAATTTTCTTGACGAAAAGTACATGTAGTTACTAGTTGTGGCTAACTTCGTCAGACCATGAAGTGATTTCCGCTCTTCTCGAATGTCTAACTGAGGGAAAATTGAAACTTCTCTCAAATGGTCGAATCAGTATAGTCTGAGAAGTCAATCTCACTTGAGATTTTGGTATCACGAGGAAACTGTGGCGCGACTTCGTCTGGACGTCTGATGGAGTCAGATGTCAGCGGAACGGGCACATTGCGGACCACTGCGAAGTACCCCATTAGGGAGTTGTGATTCCATTTTAGGAAAGTGTGGAGTGCAGGAAAGCAGGAAAGACGCGACTTGAAGCTCGCGTGAATCGAAACTCCGAAGACGCTGGAGTATATAGACCTCGTCGCGTCGAGATGCACTCTCTGGCTTCCTCTTCTTCCCCCATCGTCATCGAGAGCAATGCGCCTCGGCCCCACATTCCTTGTTCCCGCCCTTGTGGCTTGTTTGCTTCCCTTCATTACACTTGCTCATCCTCGCTCTAGGTCTCTCGGCGGGAAGCGCATAATTCACAAGAACTCCACTTCTGCGGTCATCGCCCAGCGCCAACACCACGTACATCGTGATCTCATTGATCTCTGCCTCAACGTCGACGCATCGACAGTTGTCCCGATCCTTCAGCTCATCAATCCGCTCGCGGCAGGGATTCGCCTTTGCCTCTGTGCCAAGGTATGGCCTATGCCGCTCAAGATATTCACTTGAACCTATTACACGCTTGCAGGACCTCGATATATTCCTAAGCTCCGATACTGGTCTCCTCTTGGGCAGTCTCCTGGGCGGCTCAGACAGTCTCCTCACCAAGCTCAAGCTATTGGTACGTTAGCAGTAGGCTCCGCTTATAAGTGTCTTCAATAAGCCTATATGTGACAGATCAACACGTCTCCTCACTCTGTGCACTGCAATCTTCCGACTCACTCCCACCGCCTGTGTGTCGCGGGAAATCCATGTGCTTATGAGTGTGACACGCCCTACGTCAAAGAAAGCGATAAGTGCGTTTGCAAGCATCCGTTGACGGAATGTAACGGCGTGTGTGCGTTCCACCCGCAGGTGAGTCGATTCTTGACGCCACAGCCAGGAAGACCTAACGCGGACATGGATACGCAGGGCTGTAGCTCGGCTGCGCCACGCAAACAAATCCGAGAGACCAATTTGATCAGGTCGTATGCTGCCGCCGTAGCGTTCTGCAAGCCAGAACAGACCATATGCGGTATACCTGGACGCGAGGGCACAAAAGACTTCGAGTGCATTGACACGACAGCAACACTCGATAGCTGTAAGTGGGACCTTAGAGCCTTTGGATAGGGACTGAATGTCTGCCGGTCTGTTTACAGGTGGAGGGTGCATCGTGCAACATCCCTTTAGCGATGGCCCCGCTTCTGCTAGCGGAATTGATTGCGGTCGCCTTCCCGGAGTGATCACATCTAATTGTTTGAATTCTCAATGCGAGATCACACAATGTCGCTCGGGATGGCATCTTGATGCAAAGCGGAATGAATGTGTCAAGCTCTCTGCCGCTACCCTAAGGCGTAGCATAGGCTCTAGGATGACAAAAGCCAGTAAGCGAAGTGACCTTGAGATCGAGACTTTTATTGCTCCGGAGCTTGCCAGTCAGGTCGATGCTTACACTCGACTCGTCCTCCGCCTCAATAGCGCATCTCAAGCAGCAAAGAAAACAGCCACTTCGCCTCCTAGCATTGACCAGGCCTACTACGTGAACACCATAGTAACCGCCACGCTATATACTCTTAGATCGCCTACGGTCGTGGCGCTTATGGCAAACATCGATTCTCTCGTTAACGTCAATGCCCTTGCACTGAATGCGTTCAAAGGTTGTGGGTGTATCGACACGTTGGAACTTCACTCCGTTTATAATGATCTGGTTGCGATCGTTGACACTAGCTTGAGCATACGGAATTGGTGCCACAATCATCCTGTTAGCGTACCATCCAATCGAACCAAGTCGACGACCGTACCCAATACATCAGGCGCGCCGATCACGATCGGGTTGGATGACTTCCTCAACGAGTTAGGGGTAGCTTCGCAGAACAGTCACGTCGACGTATCCGACTTCGGAACTGACCTGACTGGCACCGTAAATTCGCTTCTCAACGGACTAGGACTGGGTCCCGCGAATGTGAGGCCTCGGGGGACACCGTCGTCGACAACTGCGTTAAATCCTTATCTGCTGAATATGACGAAGGCGTTGGTAGATGCTGTTGTCGTCCTCAAAAATTGCAAGCCAAATCTCCCTCCTTCTGAGCCTTCTAATCCTACTCGTCCTCCTAATATATCGACATCAGGCAGATCTCGGGTCAACTATGACCTCGTCAACGCAGTCCTTGAGGCAACAGGTAACCTATTGAACTCGCACACCGTTTCTACTTTTGTTGGGAACGTTGATACCCTTGTCAATGTCAACACCATCGTTGCAGACACCCTGAAATCGTGTGAATGCGTTGATAGCCTCGGTTTGGCAGGACTGCTGGAGTACCTGACTGCAGTCATTGATGCAACACTAGAAATTCAGGCCTGGTGCAATCAAAATCCCGTCGGCCTTCCTAATTCGTCCTCTACGGGCGTCCCAGTACATGATCCTACCGTCACACCGACTCTTTCCAATCCTTCAGTGACCTCCGTTTCTTTGCCACCCAATACTCACGATACCACAGTGATCGTCGACATTGATCTCACTACCCTTCTAGGCAGTCTGGGGTTAGGATCCACTCCAGGGGGAGATCTGGTCGGCTCGGGCGACCTTCTCGGTGGAATTCTCATGCCCGACGGCAGCACTTTGCCTGGGAGCCCAACTACGGGGATACCTATGAACGCAGAAAATCTGGTAGATTCGGCACTCTTGTCGCAGATTCAAGGTCTGGTGAATCTCACTCTAGCCATTCAGGAGGGGTCTGCGATCCTACCTGCGTCCCCTGATAACAGTACTGGGGTTCCCCTTCCCGATTCCATGCCTGTCAACGGAGACCTCATTACCGATGTCGTTCAAACCACGCTCGATCTCCTTAATTCAAGCACCGTGGGGGAGTTGTTGAACAACTTGCAGACGTTAACCAACATGAGCGCTTTGGTGCAAAGCTCACTTCAGGGATGTGGGTGCGTAAATCAGCTAGGCATGGCTGGGTTGGTGAAGAATGTCGATGCCATTCTGGCAGCCTTGTTGAATCTGCAGTCCTGGTGTGCTATTCACTCAGTCGTGGTCCCATCGGATTCACATACATCTTCACTCCATGAACCGACTACGGTGCCAGGGCATACGACCACGCCGGCGCCGTTCGCAGGTCCTAATTCCCACCTCTTGGATCTGAAGATCGACCTTGGCCTCGGCGACCTCGTGTCGGCTCTTACTCTCGGTCTCACGAACAATGCCAATACAACTGTCGAGCTGAATGAATTGTTGAACACACTTGTCGGCGTCATTGTCCAGATTCAGAACCACTCAACATCCCTCCCGCTTACTTCGAACGCAGTGGCCTTTCCCACAGCATCAGTACCAGCCACTCCGTCGGCGTCATTGACCCAAAGTAACATTGACGATATCGTCCAAACAGTGGCGGTCCTCCTCGAATCAACAACGACAGCCGAGCTCCTCAAGAACGTCGATGCACTCCTCAACCTGAGTGGTCTTCTCGGCGATTTGATGAATGGTTGCGGGTGTATAGACTCGCTAGGGCTTCATGCATTGGCTGACGATTTGAATGCTCTCTCAGACGCTCTCCTCACGCTTCAGGCTTGGTGCCAGTACCATCCTGGAAGCAATAGGCCAGGTGGATCTGCGTCTGGATCGGACACCATTAAAATTGACACTCATGACCTTTTGGCTGCACTTGGGCTGGATACGGCGCTTCAGGTCAAAGGTGATGTCGCCGGGCTCGGATTGAGCAGTCTCGTTAATCCGCTGTTACATGGGCTTGGATTAGGAGGTATCAGGCGATGGGTGACTGGTGACGATGCATCGATGACGGCTTGAAGGCCACAATGTCTTGGTTCTCTCTTTCTCCGCGAACTCGTTTTTTCTATTCGCTTCTTAGAATTTTCTTCTGGGCTGAATCGTTTTCTTTCTCTTACCTTATATCGCAATGTATTGTCTCCCTCCTGTTAGTGTTACGTATTGCCGTTTCATAGTTACTCCGCGAGCGCCCCCAACCGAATTACGAATAAGTACCCTGCAATTCGAATATATGATACCTTGACAGTTTATTCCGCATATGGTCTTATGGAACCTTGTGTGTTCGGCTCTTTGTTTTGCAAACTGTGGATGTTCGAAGCTCCGGCCGCTGGGTTCAGAATAAAAACAGAGCTTTTGAGCTTTTGAACTCCGCCAAACATGGTGAGGCTGGCGCGGTCCGGTCCGTGTATGAGCAACAATCATAATTACGCACCTTGACATACAAGTGATTAGCTCTGGTCTTGATTGGACTCGCTGAAAGTACTAAAATGTCGCTCCTCATATGGATAAAACTTTGCGGTCTTGAAACTATCACCACCTGGCACTTACTGCCGATGAGTTGCCACTCTCAGTTCGCGATGGCTTGTGAGATCGGATATCTCCTTATACGACTGATGCCTTTCCCAACGAAAAGTGCAGTGCTTGTTGACTGTCATTGGAAATACACTTCAGATTTATATAGTTTTCGGAAAGGCTTTCGCACATTTTGGTAAGTATTAAAGCATCTGGCATCATGATTGAATTTTCAATCCCAGACCCAGAGTTGCCCCACGGGATTCATTCGTAACACCTGCAACTGATCGGCAAGATAATGGTCTCCCGAACCCCCTTGATCTTGTTGTTCAACTTCTTGCTCTTCTCGAAAGACGTTCCCAATTAGAGCATCACAAAAATGTCAAGCTGTAAACCTGATGAAAAGAAAGTTTGACTTCGGTGTACCTGATCAGATTTCTACGTACACAGCCAGTGATGACTGATTCTGATATGTGACGCATTTTAAGAAACTGAGTTTAAGTTTTCTATCTAACGTTTGAGTTATAATGACTCTTTTGATGCATTTATTATGTACATGTGCACCTTGACTCTAAGTATCTCCAGGTCCTGTCTTCAATGAACACGCGCAAATGAGTATCCCTTTTTTCGATTATCAACGAGCAAGATGTATATGTATAAGATTACTGAGTCAACATATCTGTAACTTGAAACCCGGAGTAGCCGAAAAGATCTTGCCCGCGATACGTTGCTGCGAAGCAAGAGCTTTTGTTAATAAGCCCCGGTCACTGGATTCTCCGAGCGACGTATAATCTCTGTGATGGGGGGATTCCGGTAGGTGTTTCTACTCCCCCGGCTAGGATGCCTATTCTCATCATGGCAAGTAGCTAGCGAAATCAACATACACCTATCAGCGGATGGCAATGATCATCGTACTCACATTGTGCGCAGCATTAGAATGTGCGTACACCCCACCAAAGAACGCCGGAGTCATGTCTTTACCAGAACTTTTCAGAAGAAGGTCTCGTCCGCCAGGATGCCCGTCAACAAAGGAAGACACATCGTGAATAAAGCCAGAAACAAGAATCAAGGTATTCTTCTTGGACTCTTCTTGAACTAGCAGTAGATAAGACAACAGTCTATAGTACATGTACCAGATTGCTTACATGTCTCCCATGTCACAACGGGAAGTTTTTCGGATGGTGTAGGCCAGTCCAGAGAGTCTTGAATCTTCTTGAGCCCTTTCAGTCTCATTGAAAAGGCGCCTTTGGCTATCTCATTGGAAGGGAATGTCCTCAGATGGCTCGCCAAGCCAATTACGGCACATGTTGCGATAAACCATTTGGTCGGGTCATATTGGTACCAAAGAAACGCGTTCCGATAATCCATGGGAAATTGGTGATGGAAGTTATGATAACCCTCACCCAGAGTGAGGATCGCGGACAGAAGGTGGTCCCGCGGGCTCAACGCATCATCATAGGAAGCAGAACCCAGGTAATGTGCGATTGAATTGATGCAAAAGACACACTATAGATTGTTCGATTTAGAAGCAGTGATCGTGAGTGTGGGGAAGGTCGAACATACGTGATGAACAACAGTCATGCGCAGTGCCCCCGAGAAACAAAATCCCCCTAACCAGTCGTTCCAGAACAAACCTGGAACCAGAGTCGGCAGGATGTAACCGAAAAAGAAGGCGTTCGTGAAATACCAGCGATGCTGCCACTGTATTAGCTTGTCTTTGCGAAGGTCGGAAACGTCAGCCTGCCCCGAACGGAGATCTGATTTGAAGATCATCCAACCAATGTGTGTCCAGAAAAGGCCACGGTGTGCATTGTAGGGATCAAGGTCTGTGTCTGTGTGACGATGATGAGAGCGATGAGATCTGGCCCACCAGAAGCATGACCCTTGTACGGCGCTCGAACCTCCACATAGTAAGAATAATCGAAGAAGAAAGGATGCGTTGTACGAGCGATGAGACCATAGACGATGATAACCTGTAAGAATTCGAGCAAAGCCGTTTTTTGAGTTAGAGAAATACACATCATACCGGCTGTGATACCTAAAACCCCGTCAGATTTCCTATGAAAGCCTATTTGAAAGAGCTTACTCACCTAACATAGAAAAGAGATAATATGCAAATGCGAACATGATAGTTGCATGGTTACGAGATGAAAGGCATAAGCCATATGCTGCAATCGCTGGAGTGACTGTTAATACTGCAACGTTGAACCATCGCACACCACGGATGGCAGGTATGCCACGGTGGGAGTCAGCTGGCATCAGTAGGTGATTCGAAGTAAAAGCGTGAAGGAGAAGGAAGAACGCCGAAAGGGACAGTTAAACAGCCTCGAATTGAGGGTCTCAGCGACTTAAACTGAGATCCCTGCCCAAAGAGAGACGTGTCTCAAAGAAGAGGGAAGGCGGGAAGGCAGAAACTTTGGCCGTGATGTTCCATCGAGAATCCCACGGAGACGAGATATAAGTGACTAGGCCAGCGGACCTAAGTTTTTTCAAGAGCAGATTCATTCCGGGATCACTGTAAGTATGTTCGATATGGAAGACCATCGCATGACCTCCAGAAGTTTGTCAAGCCTTGCCTGAGTCGACGGCAGATCGGCCGGTGAAGTCCGATCTTTATCCACTTTGTAAAAACTATCGGAGAAGGCAACAAGATACTGATTTCATGGAAGCCATTGACGGTGGCGCCGGCGGCTGAAGTTCATCATGAGAAAAATGTGTGCCAAGGGTGACTGCAACAGTCTTTAGAAATAATATATCATATCTGACATTCACGACCATCTGTGTCCTGCGGGATTGGCTTGGACCCCTTCTCACCGCATTCACAAGACGTATGCAACCAAAAATTGTTGGGTCAGAAGGGACTGGCCATGTTGCCTCGGACCCCGAGTTCTCCAAACTTGGCGATGATGTGATAAATGATAACATCACGAGATGCTACTTTGGCAGATTGGAATTCAATGTAAGTAGACCGGTGGAGACAGAGAGCGGAGTATGCTACATGTCAGACAGCCGTTCTTATGAGGTGGTCTTCTCCGGTGCAGGTAGAACCGTTTGTGAGAGAATCCCGAGAAGTCAGAGGAATATCACCACATAAGACTTTGATAGTCGGGTTCACCACGGGTGGAGGTTCGGACAAAAGATCGGATAAGTTTAAATTCTGTGATCATCAGAGAAGTTGGCCCCATCTCCGGACTTTGAAGATTATCCGATTCTGCTTTCGCCTAATATGGTCCTGAGTATGCTGTTTCAATCTTGACTGCCTTAGTGTGCGGAAATATCGTAGGATCTGGAAATTCATATGGTTTGATTGGTCTTGCGATGCAGTCCATTCTTCATAGGATTCCTGCTTCTGTGCTCATTCAAAGCGTTACATGTCTAATTTTGAGAGAAAAAGACAGCTGGCACTCGGCCAATCTTGTCGTCAGTACTGCGAGAAACGGCCGAGCACAGCGTGAGACTCGGATGACTTAGTTTGGGTAGTTGAAGCAATGCTGAGATAGTAGATTGACTTTATGAGTCTAAATATTCACTACATCGTACATCTCATGATGAACTGATTGTTTCCAATCGGGCCTGTCAGTCATTAGCATAGCATTCCACCGCGACTAGGGACTGAGTCGCTAGACTCACTCTGGTCGTTGATTGAACCGAGGGGACTGACAAAAGTTTCCCACGCCACGACCACTTGGGACAAAAGAGTTGTTAAACCCTTTTGAATTTTTTTTTTTTTTTGGTGGTATCACGGCAGTCTGCCGACCGTTCACATAAGTCAACCTCTTACAGACTAGGATAGTTGCGATTACTCGCTAGTTAAATCATTCATTTTCAGTCCTCGGCAATGGACCACCCCGTTGGAAATGCCTTTACGCACAGAGTGTGGGGCTCGTCATCCAATACCCACTAAAACCACGGTTAATTTCTTCCATAGCCTGAGGGGGGATACGTCATCCGGTATGAGGTTCGACCATGTACTTTTTACCAACCCGGGCTTGTGTGCCTTCTTTCCGAACCTATCTCCATCTGTTGCCAGGCAGTCAAGTTTCATTCTTCACGTTATCGCTACCTTAATTCTTTGGATAACCTCTCCATCAGTGAAGGTCTTTTCCGGGTCTGAGTTTCTTGAGATCCTCCACTCGCACCTCAGTTTCCA
>JAGDQM010008491.1:3310-18174 GCA_017580835.1 Termitomyces bulborhizus
CAAGGAGCTTTCTCCTACATATGATTGATATTTGAACAACACAGTGTAGTTACAAGGGAGGATATGATGTGAGTTCCGAGACACACTGTAAAGCTTAAAAAGGCGCTTAGAATCTGGTACGATCAAACATGCGGTTCAAACTTTTTTTGCCAAACGTCAAGTTATCTCCAGTATCACGGCGTTACCCAATCAACCAACCAACCAATGATCGTCAGCGTTTCAGCGTTTCAGTGAATGAATGGGCATCACAGATTAATGGACACTGGTCATCCCTTATCAGTTGATCATAAATTGAAGTCAGGGGACATCAGATGTACCAAGTGATGATAATCATCCCTCGAGCGTCCAGTGTCAGAAATCAACAATCTATGTCGACGACCAGGTCTTACTCCACAAAAGCGGTCGATAAAGGTCAAAGCAGGCCAGCTACAGGATAAATCTGCAACATTGACATTACAATTGCAAAAATGATGGCATATATCCCTCTGGCAAGTTGTATCCCGGCGCAAATCGAGGGAGACCTCGGACATCAAACTGATTCTTTCGCGACATCGCGAGTGATCGATACCGTTGAGATGGTCTCAAATCACTCACGCTGGAGTAATCCTGCTGTGCAGGTCGGTGTTGTAGCAATGCATGCCTTTTCGTATTTAAACGTCATTCTATTCCATTCCAACGAGCATCCAACGTCAGTCACTTGCACTCGCTCACATTGTCATCGGAAAAAAAGATGTCTACCAAAAATCTGAAGAACGTTACCAACATGCCTGCAAAAAAGTGAGTTCATTTGATGGTGTCGTTCGCTTTCGTTGTAACTGATTCACTACTAGGACCGTCAGTAGAACGACGCGTCGCCAGTCTTCGATAGATATGCATTCAAATCAGATTTCACAACAAAGGTAGGCTCTTTAGTCTCGTATTCCTATGTAACATGGGTTACTGATGCGTTTTTCACAAGAGCGAAACGCCAGAAGTATCGCAAAAACGCTCGTATTCAAAATACACGTTTGCTTTCGTTGTCTACAGCACAAAATGCAGGAGTGGGAAGCAGCCCTTACGAATCCTCAAACCCCACTGTCAAAACCAGCAATAGCGGGGTGAGGGGCCCGAGAGCAACAAAAGGATAATGTTTAGGCCTGGCGACGCATATATACCTACAACTCAGTGTCTCGGGATCCTTGATGTCGAGCTTATATCTTTATATTATTTATTCCGTATTTATGTCCTTGTATAATGTCGAACTTGTCGTCATTGATGCCTCCGTTCTCCGCACACATCGTCCTTGGGACTAGACCAAGGAAAAGATAGTTCCACGGGGAAATGCTTCTTACGCGCCATTTGTGAGGCGCTCGACACAGGAGGGTCATCCAACGTCCTCTACCCACTAAAACACCGCTCTGAGGGTGTCACTAGCGCCCTCTGCCGATTTTGTGGCGAACTTGTATCTATCCATCTGGATCCAACGCAGTTATGGTCACAGCTGAAGTCATTCCGCTCAACGAAGACATCAAAGAGACTCCCTGAAGGCACCGTGTCCATTGTGAGCTTTAATGGTCAAGGATCGTTCACTCCGATCGATCAACATATGCATATTAGCCACCAACCTTGGAAGATCATACGCCAGATAAAGACGGACTTTAACGTCTCCTCACCAGTCAGAAAACAACCGCCAGAAATGACTAGCTCTTCCTCAATATCACTCCAATGTCAATTTACGCTTCGCAAGCACAATGTTCCCGTTCCCATGCTGCAGAAGTAACTCCGAACTCGAAGGAACTGGGGGGGTGACGAGTATAATAAAGGAGTCAAAGAAACGGTATACTCCTTGTTTGTATAAAGTCGAACAGAGCTCTCCGCCCGAACAGTGTTCTTCGTCTTACTTCGTCTCACTGTATTACGGGGCGATAAACCGCTGATTTCGGCATTGTACACAGGACGACAGGCCGTTACACACGTGGACTTGAGATTCGTTCCAATTTCGAGTCGATGTCGTACGAGTGTGAAATGGAATGGGGAGCCCACTGTGGAACGAATTCTGTATTAGCAGATGCGACGGAACCGGCAATTGGATACATACGCGGCTTTGTTCTTTGTGCTGCTTGTCCCGGGCACAAGGACGTGTTGTGGTCACGATGTTTGTACTTGAACGCGCACTGAAATAGCCGTCCTTGGAACAAGAACCAAGTGAAGTGCCCATTGTCTTGTCGTGCCAAGCAAGATGTTGATGACGTCACCCGGGATCTAACTATGGAGAAAGGCTCTGATTAACTATATCTCTGTAGAAATACAAGACAAGAATCAACTATGCCACGACAGAAGCAAAGGGGACGTGTACAGTCAATGAGAAACACAAATATATGTATGTAGGTGTGTGGATGTTTGGGACTTGTTCGACTAGTGAGAACGTACTTATACGCCAGATCATTCCCTCACTCGTTCTGCTGTACCTTGTTCTTGTCTGCCTTCTCATCAGGGTAGGAGTACGTAGGCGGGGCATCTACATGCACAGGCTCGGGGATCTCTTCGATGAAAAGGATCTCGGTGTATTCGTTCTCCTCTGCCCTAGGTCCTTTGAGAAGGCGGTAGGTGACGATGGCAAGAACCCATAGCATTCTTAAAAGGACACCTATACCACATCCTATAATAACAATCACACGTTCGAAACAGAGTTTAGATGATGGGTGATGACATTGAGATACGAAGACGCACCGAGAACGAAGGCAACGGCACGGCCCTCCCAGGGTCCAAGTGCCATCAGGGCGATGTGGAGACGGTGGATGAAAGGCTTGTTGGCCAGGTTCTGTCTGAAACCCACGTGGTGGCGGTGAGGATGAGGATGGGCGATATACAGATCCTCGTGTTTATCCTCCCCGTCCTTCTTCATCTCTACGAACGAATTGGGCGTCCTGATGAAAGGCAGGATGCGGACGCGGCCTTCCTCGAGAGCAGGGACGGGTTGATTCTCGATAAGCGGGAAACCAAAAGCTTTGCGAATGGTGTTGGAGAAATCGATGGCTTTCTGGCGAAAGCGGGAGCCGTGGCAGCCGCCCTTGATCTTTGCGATGTGCTCGGGAGGCGAGGCGGGGACGACCATGGAAATGTTGGGAATGTTGTTTGGTCCCAGAGCATGGCCGAAGCGAAGATTGGTAGAGTGCACTTCACTACTGACTACCATCACTCGGATGGGCGTGGCACTGACCTGCGCTAAATCAAAGGTCAGACTGGTGAAGAAAGAGAAAAAGCAGAGTAAGTGCTTACTGATAGCAGCGCCAGCCGCAAGAGCCGTGAAAAGTGAGAATTTCATAGTTTATCTTTTGAGAAACACTGAAATTTGAAATGAGAGTCTAGCTTTATACAGTTGTGTTTGTGTTATGGGGCGCTGGTGAAGGATGAAAAGACAAACGAGAGGTCTGAATTTTAGCGGGCTGTGTCTTTCCAACTCCGCTCACGTGGTTTTGTTATCCGCATAAAAAATCAGCTTCAGCCTCGTTTCCTCCTCAAGGTATCAGTGTCATTGTTATGCCAGCCTGCTTTGATGGGTCACAATGTTCTTGATTCTCATTGCGACCGTCGATCCATAGGACCGATGCTTACTTGACTGACTCATTACCGGCTCTGTCATGATGAAACAATTGATGTAGCACACGGTATGTCCGGGCTCGCAGGACATCAGCCATCCGCGCAAGAAATGACACATGAGTCAATATATACTTGGCCAATGGACTAGTTGATTGTTCTCATGTCTAAGTCAGACCCAAGTAGATATTGCTAGGTGGTTTTGATGATACAAGACTCAGGTACCCTTGCACATGAGCATCAGTTTTGCCTTATATATCTGCCTGTTCAACTTGTTGGACTAGCTTCCTTGCTAAGTGTGAAGTACATATGCAACAGAAAGGTCCTCTCTGAGATGGTATAATAGCATCCTCAGAAAGTACTGCCCAAGGTGCAAGGCACATGCAACCAAGATGAGTCATGGTGTATCAAGAGGCAACAAGGTGAGGATGGATAGAGGTCGGATCCATTAGAAAGAAGGTGAAAGGCAGAATATTTTTGTGTTCCTGTAATTATGTTTTGAGCATGCCCAACAGAAGAATAGCTGGACAGTTGCTTTTTCAGCTGTGACACAAGATCCTCACAAGTGGGGGTTCTCTAGCTATCCCTGGGATGAGAAGTGTAATGAGGTCACCTTGTTACCTCTCATAAAAGTAAAAATAATATTCTTTTATTATTTTATTTAATATTATTTTGTGTATATATTTGAGGTTACTATTATGTAACCTCAATAGTTTTACTTCACACACCATAGGCAGACCTAATAGACAGGTTCTGACTTACAGCTCATGTGAGTAAGGCTATTGTAGCATGAAGCATTACATTTTTTTAAGTCAACTTGCATTGACTACTGCCTTGGGCAAGCAAGCAAACTTTCTCTGTGAAAGTTCACAACATTTTTGATAGTATCATAACATTATCAATAGCATTATAAAAATAACACCATGCTAGGACAGGCTATATCCAAGGAGGATGCAGTAGCCAGAGACAATGCTGGGCACTGGGCATTTGATGCCTTTATGGAAGGAGGCATGAGTGAAAGAAGGGTGTATTTTGATGTGTGACAGAGTGTGACACAACAACGGTTGTCTTGAACCATCACCTCCGCCAAAACACATCCACTCGTCTTTCTTTGGCTTGCACTTTGTGGTTTTCCTTTCTTTCTGGCTACAGTTGCTCATGACCAACCTTGGAAAAGGCCGCTCGGAAGGGGGAATCACATGGGCCATGTCCTCTTTGGGTGTGGACAACCCTGTGCATGAATTTGGTGGTTTAGGGAGAATAGAGGAAGGAAACAAAGTTGGCGAGCGCGCAGATCAGAATAGAACAACTGAACAACTGGCTGGTGAAGGTGCTAGTGTGAACCCAGTACAATCAGTGGATAGAGGGGCACATATATCAACTGAAATGGGTGACATTGGAAGTAGTTCCATTTTTCCTTTGACCGCCTTGTCGAGGCACATAGCGCACACCCCTTTAGTGGTACTGGCAGTGAGACCCGTGACGTCTCCTGAAGAGGCTCCTCGCCATAAGCGTACATGAGGCGTGGGAGCTACAGTATCGCCAACTGCAGCGGATGTAGCATTGCGTGGAGCTATTCTGGTTACTGGTTTGACATGAGGAGAGAGCTCTGTGATAACAGTGGGTTCTGCAAATCCGGTCAGCAGGGCTTTGAACAGCGAGAGAGTTGGAGTTCTGAGTAGCTTGGAAGGTCTGGTTGTCCAAGGTGGAGGATTGGTAGCGACTGCTGGACACTCGGATGCTCTGATTAGACCGGAGAGAGTCAATATCTCCCCTGATCCGAGTTCATTGTATTCTCCCAGGTTCTGGGGTAATTCTTCCGGAGTTCAACCTTTAGGCGATTGTCTTCCCCAGCCTCAGCATAGACCAATTTCTCCTGCTCAGTCTCTTCATCATTCAGTCTCGTCCGCAAATGAAAACACAGATTCTCCTTGAAGGCCTAGGCCACTTGTGGTCAGACGTTCATTGATACCCCGAGATCTGTGGTTCCAGCCTGGGAAAATTCCCGGGATCGCTGGGACAGTGGGGAGGGAGGATCTCCCATGGATTTGCGATTGCCTGGTTGGCAGGATACTGCAGAACAGGTTATTACCTTGACTAATGACCAGTTGAGGCACCTGATTGGCGCTTATGGAACAGATATTGATAATGAAGGTGAGTTGGTCTCATGGTCAATTGTTCTAGGCTTTTGGTTTCTCCCTGTCCATTCACTATTTCTGGATTTCATTGCCAGATTCATTCTTGCCCCAAATGGGGGCAATTGATGTGTTCACGGTAGAGGCTCCCCCCGGTTCATTAGTTGAGGATTCCGATTGTTTGTCAATTGAGAATTCCTGGGCCATTAGATGGGGGCAAGCCATTTGGTTGGAGAGTATTGGACTTTGTTGGGGCAATTATTGTGTCCACAGTAGGGAAGTCTCAACTTGATTGGTTGGGATTTTGTGGCCCCGTTATTGGTTGGGAAGTTATTGTTGATGAGACAATTATTGCATCTGTGGTAGGCAATTGTGTGCTGCGTGTGCTGCCTCCATTGTTGGATGGGTGACCATTGTTGTTGGGGCAATTATTGTGTCCATGGTAGGGGGTCTTGATGCGTCCATGGTAGGGGGTCTTGACTTGATTGGCATTGTTGTTGAGGCGATTATTGCGTCTGCAATAGAGGGTTTCTCAACTTGATTGGTTGACATTTCTTGCCTCTGTTATTGAATGGGAGGTCATTGTTGTGTCCTTACTAGAGGGACTGGTCCCCATTGACTGAGAAATCCTGCCTCCAATGGTATTCGTCTCTCTGGGTCTAGGACCGTGTGTACTGGTTCTATTGGTTGAAGGAATTTGTGCTTTCATGATGACTGTTGGTTTGCTATGTTGGGATTGCATTTGCTGATTCAACTGGGCTTCCACAATAGGTTTGCGCGAGCATTTGTTGGCTGTCTGTGATCATGGTTTTAATATTCTCCCCGCTACTATGAATGGAGCTGGCATGATGGGTCAGCGTCACCTGGGGACTCCTTTTATCCTTTGTCCACAGCAGACCATTGATGGGGTTGGAAGGCTGGATTCTTTGCATGATTGAAGGTTAGATACCTTTTTGGGGGAGGGAGGAGTTCATATGAGAGGTTGCTGATGACGTCTGGAGTTGCCTAGCTGCCGTGCAGGAACAAAATCCTAAAGAGGCAAGTCAGCAGCTAATGGGTAGGGTTGACTTGGGATGTAATGTGTGTGAGCGGTCCCATTCAAGTTCCCAAAAACTCTGATGAAAGGTGTGGTGGGGATGTGACACTAACAATGCTAGCCAAAGTCGCTAGGGTTGTTGCTAGATGCTAGAAATGTTACGAGGCGCTAAAAACACTAAAGTTGCTACGACGGAGCGACCACAATGAGCTTTGTCATTGCAAATAACAACGACAAGAAGACAAAAGGACAAGACTTAGCGGATGGAACTAAGCTTGAGCTCTGAAGCATAGTGCGAGAGACAAAACTGGGGGAAAACTAGAGGGGATTTGATTCTGTTTCAATGTAGTGTAGTACATGCAGTTTTTATACTAAGTAGGTTGCCGTGATATCAAAATATTTGGTCCAAAAGAAGTGTCAAGAAAATGGGTGGTCGCAAAAAGAAGTATGTTAAAAATAAGTGAATGGAGCAGGATAATGTCAAACCTTGCATCTGCGCGGTCGACGGGAAAGGGAAATAGAAAGGAAGCGAAAAAGAAGTCGTGTAAATACCTGATGCGGGGCCAAAACAAAGCGAACTAATCAAAAAGTGGGTGTGCGCACCAAAGAACTGTCAATGGCGGGTTGCTAGGTCGTGGAAATAGCTCGATTTGAAGGGATGCGAGGAAGAAGTCATGGTAATAGTGGGTGCGGAAGGAAAATGGAAGCAAAGTTTTTGCAGGCATGTTATGCGGGCAGAAGAACTGTCAGAAAAATGTAATCAAAGGGTTGCTAGACCATGGGAAAATCACCATCGTGATCGCTAGCTTCAAGCAAGCAGAATAACCTAAAAATGATGGTGGGCAATGGTGCATGCTATTTTTAGTGCATTGTCGAAATTGTCAACTTCAGTGAACAGAGTGAATTGGGGCTTATCATCGCGACATTATTGTGGACCCTGGCAAATATGGAATTGCACATAACCCCCAAGTAGACTATGGAGTTGTTGGCACGCCTTGTGGCCCCGGCATTTTTCTGGGGAATGGTGATGGTTGGCGTGAGGGTCAAAACATAGTGTCTTCTCCCCAGGGATCTAGGGCCCTTTGCAGCCTCCATGGACTACCTCCTCAGAGAGGCTGTCAATTGTCGGCCACTGACAAGGTCTTTCCTCGGAAGGTTTGTCATTGCCTCAAAGGGGGTATGCTTGAATATGTTCCGTTGGACTTGTTGATGGATGAAGCTTGTCAGAAGGCCACTAGAGAGCCTCCTGTCCTGGAGAGCACATTTGTCATCGCAAATGGGAGACTTCGATTGCCTAACACTTCCTTTGATACCTCAAAGGAGATAAAGTTGGGGTATGATGAGTGGTGCAAGGCTGGTGCAAATCTTGTAGATGCAATGTGAAAGCATTTGAGAGCTGGTGACAACTTGGCATCAGGGGGTCAGATTGCCCAAGCCATCACAGACTCTTTTCATGGTCATTTCAAGTATTTGAAAGGCTTGCCTAATGCCCATGTGCAATTTGACATAATCTTCAACTATGATAGGCACTTGCAGGCTTTGTTTACAACAGACTCCCACAGGTTCAGGATGGGCAAGTTTCATTTGCATGTGTGGCAGGAGTGTTTAAACTATCAACACGTTACTTGAGTGGCTCAACTGGACAGTAGGATTGCTTCTATGGAATCTATTTTGCCTTGGGGAAGTGCTGGGAGTGGAATGTCTAAGCCGTATAGCTTGGGAGTGGCTTTGAAAGGAAAAGAGTTGACGTCCTCTCGTTCATACTCTGCTGGGAATGGTCGGTGGTTTCAGTGCATTTTGTGTGGAGCCAAGGATCACAGACTCTCTGCATGCAGGCAGTCACCTTTGTACCTCAAGCGAGAGGGGCATGGTTGGTTTACCCCTTTGGGCCAATCAGTCTGTTTTGCTTTCAACGGGTCTAACGCATGCGCAAGAGGACCTTCGTGCACCCATGCCCACATCTGTTCTCTGTGTGGTGCAATGTCTCATGGGGCACAGATGTGTATGGCTTGAGGACATTTACCCCTTATCCATGCCCTTGATTGCTGATTGTTGGGAGGCTGCGCTGATAAAGGCCAGGGTGTTGGATAAGTTTGCGGAGGTACCGATAGGCCTCCACAAAGGTTTTGACATCGGATTAGGCAAACGAATGCTCACAAATTCATTTTTGCCAGAGAATCATTATTGCTCAAACACAGACCATGAGTTTATTGTTGCTAAGTATTGTAAAGAGATGGAATTGGGGAGGGTCTCACCTGGTTATTTGCCTCATGAGGCCATTGAAATTTTTGGACATTTTTGAACTTCTCCTTTGAACGTTATTGAGAGTGCGGGGGGAAAACAACGCATAACGGTAGATTTTTCATTTCCCCGGGATGACCCTCTCCATGCCTTCAGTTAATTCTTCTATCAACGCATCACAATTCAAGTGCGATTGGGGTACTTTTTCAGCTTGCTGGTTATTGGTTGCAGATGCCCCTCCTAGGACCCAAGTTGCTGTGTTCGATGTCAAGTCAGCATTTCATATTATTCCGACTAGACCAGAGGATTGGAAGTTACTTGTGGTCCTGATAGGCGGTTTGGTTCATTTTGACCTTTGTTTGAACTTTGGTGCATCCGCCACTCTGGGTGTGTTTGGCAAGGTGGTGGACGCAATAGTAAGGATATATATGGATCATGGCATCGAAGCTGTTCTAAAGTGGGTGGATGACTTCCTGTTTTTCCGCTACCCGCAACAACCTTTTCCTCCATATGCATATAACTATGATGAATCCTTGATTTGGTCAGTTGCTGATTATTTGGGCTGGCTGTGGGTGAAAGATAAACACTTTCCTTTTGTGACAGAATTTCCATATATTGGATTTTGGTGGTTGTTGCATGACAAAATGGTTTTGTTGCCTGAAAAGAAAAGGTGTAAATATTTGGAGAAGATGGTGGCTTGGTTGAAGAGAACAAATTTAGCATGAAGGAAGCCGAATTGCTGATTGGTACCCTGAACCACATTTGTTTGGTGGTCCTGCAAGGTCGAAGCCATTTGCTATTATTATATGCATTCTGCGCGGGATTCCCAGCAGATGCAAGCCAATTTTTGTTGCACCGACCTGGCCTTGGTGTCCATAATGATATTTTGTGGTGGGAGTCTATGTTGAGGAATGAATGGTGCGGAATGAGGATTGTTAAGCCTCCCAGACCCTTGCCACTGCAGCTGTTTGTGGATGCATCAACTTCATGGGGAATTGGAATGGTATGGGATGGTTGATGGTTGGCGTGGCAATTGAAATAAGGATGGCAAAATGTCAGCAGGAATATTGGTTGGGCAGAGATGGTTGCAGTCAATTTAGCCGTGCAATGCATGGTGTGTGCTGGTCTATCAAACTGCCATGTCATCATCAAGTCCAATAACACAGGGGTTGTGGGAGCTTTAGCAGCAGGCAAATCACAGAGTTCTAAGCAAAATCTTATATTGTGTCATATCATAAGCTCCTTCCAGACATATGGTATATGGATAACTGTCAAATGGGTCCCTACATTGCATAATTTGGCAGACAGGCCATCTTGTGGTATATTTCCTCCTTGGGAATGACTGTTCACGTTCCCACCTGCTATACTAGCTTATTTGTCTCCTTTCATTCATAGAGCAGTCATGTACCCAAAGACACAGCATTATTAACAGTGTATAATTGTATGGAAAATGCAGTTGGTCAGCATCTGAACTGTATGAGAGTCAGCCATCTGTGCGGCAAAAATGTCTGCTTAATCAGCAGTTAGGGGGCAAGGTTTATATATGGCAGTAGTTATAAGACAAATGCTAGCTACTGAAGCATAGAAGATTCAGACACATTCCAATTAGCACATTCCAATCTGAGACAGCTATGTTGAGATCACCACCTGTTATCTCCTTTGTAAATTCTGCCTCTTGCAATGCCTGTCAAGCTGGAAGTTCTAGGAGGAGATACAACCCAACAGCCCATGTTTGCCAACATAATACTTTCGAATTGTCAGCTGGTCATCAATACTGGATCAATAGAGTCGTGGCTCACGCATGGAGAGATTTGACGGCAGAGAGATATTTATCCCATTTGAAAGATTATCTGCAATTCTGCAAATCTGAACACATTCCTCAAGGTTCGCAGTTGCCAGCATCTGCGGACATATTGTATTTATATGTAGCATCAATGGCAACAAAATTGGCTGGGAGGACAGCTGCAAACAAGATTTCGGGTTTGCGTTGTTGGTACATTCAGAACAATTTATGATGGCCTACCTCAACGTGACTGGACTATGCAATTAAGGGCATCGACAATCTTAAGCCAGTCACATCCACTAAGGCAGGCTGACCACCAGTCTCATGCAAGATGCTTCAACTCTTGTTCAACTTGTTAAATCATTTGGATTTGCTTGATAGGTGTGTATGGGTGATAGCGTTGACTGCTTTCTGGGGCCAAATTTGATTGGGGGAAATTTTGCTAAAGAGGGAGCAGGGGTATGACAAGATCAGCCTTCCTAGGTAGGAGTCATTTGGACATCCAAACAATTCAGGTTTGCGTACCTTACATCTACCCAGGACAAAGAGGGGGGGCACAAATGGCGAGTTGATTGTGGTGACAAGACAACAAAATTCATTGGACCCGATCATGGCATTGTATAATCATGCCATGATTAACAACGCAAGTGGAAATGAACCAGTTGCAACTTATATCTCAGAAAAGGGTCAATGCTTGGGTTTAACATTGGGAAAGTTTCTCAGGAGAATAAATGGATTGCTGGGAGAATGGTTGTTTCTGAGGGTCAGTGGACATTGCTTTTGTATAGGAGGGACAACAAACCTTGTGTTGATGGGTGTGCTGCCAGACGTTGTAAATTGGATGGGACGTTGGACCTCAGATTCATTCTTGAGATATTGGAGATCATTGGAGATTATTGCCCCTATGTATGTTGAGTTGCTCAAACCAGTTGTTCTTAGATAGTTGGCCTTGGCTGGGTGGGTGTCTTCTGCATGGTGCTTTGCCGTTGGCGGCATTGGGGTTCAATCACTCGGGTGCAGAAACCACTAGTTTGATTGTCTGATAGGAGAAAGGAGACAATCAGCTACGACCCAACTCAAGGCATCATGCATAAGAGAAACAGATATCATAAATATATAGTCACACATGGAACTGGCTTGAAATGATGCCTTTATGGAAGGAGGCACAAGTGAAAGAAGGGCGTATTTTGATGCATGACAGAGTGTGACACAACAACGGTTGTCTTGAACCATCACCTCTGCCAAAACACGTCCACTTGTCTTTCTTTGGCCCACCCACCCACATCCTTAAAAATTTCTATAGTTATGTCAGCGGTTTACATACATTTTCCACTCTTCTTGCATTCTGCCTTTCTAGCCAGGGGTTCAATCACTCAGGCACAGAAGCCACTAGTTTGATTGTCTGATAGGAGAAAGGAGACAATCAGCTATGACCCAACTCAAGGCATTGTGCATAAGAGAAACAGATATCATAAATCTATAGTTACACATGGAACTGGCTTGAAATGGAGAACCATCAGGTTGTCCAAGGGAAGCTACCCCTATAGGAGTAGCTAGGAGTGCCATGTCATGGGCAACCATAGGTATGGCAGGAGAGGTGATGCCCAGAGGACTATTTTGTACTCCTTTCATGAGACCACATGATAGTGGTCTCAGGACTGGGCTTAGGGTTGAGGTAGGTGAAGACCTACCTAACTCCAACCAGCATGGTGTGCCAGCTGAGCTCAGTGTGAGCTCAGAAGCTGGATCCACTGCTATAGCAGCTAGTTGGCAGAGACCTGAGTTCTCAGCCTATATTGAGACAATGAGGATGTGTCTGAGTTGTTGGATGATGACTGAGAGGATCAACCAGATGAGATCCTCAAGTGGAGGATCATGGCATTCTAGAGAAGTCATGAAGAGGTCCCTAGGGCCTCTGCTTGGCAGAGACTCTTGGCCTGGGTAGCTAGACATCCAGGTGTCCTCTAAGTGGCTGTCTCTAGCTCCACAGGCTATGCAGTCTGCAGTGTTGTCACCTGTGAACAAAGCATTCACTATCCTACAGGGTCTTCAGCAGGCTGGTCAAACATGACAAGTGTTTGTAGCCAGATAGGCTGCAGTAGCATACTAGAGGGACATAGCATTGAGAGCTATAGCCCCTAATGATGCTATATCCACTGAGGAGGGATCTGCTTTTACAGTGGATCCTGCATGTGGACTGCATTGCCCTGTTAGCCCACAATGGCAGGAACTGACTTGGGATGACTGTGTCATCCTACAGCAGTTCCAGAATGGGGATTTAAGGGACTATGGTCAGTCCCTTATCAAAGAGTGGTGTTCTGAGGAAATACTGCTCAGGACACCCAACCATGGTCTGTAGCGCCTATAAGTGCTGAAAGGGGTGTGAAGCAGGAGGACACAACAGGTCCTCTAGGAGTGGAGTTCACAGGCAGAGGCAGCACCTCCCTGATGAGATTTCCCCTCATCTGCTATTACAGTCCTTCCAGAGGATGGACCAAGGAACAGGGCATGAGGGTGTACCTTTAAGGCCACCAAGTGTGGCCTTACTAAGACCTAGGGTGTTTGTTAGGCAAACCTCTCAGAGGTATAGTATGACTCTGCAACATAGTCATTGCCTGGCCACTCCTGGAGTAGAAGAGGCTCACAAATATCATAGGCAGGCAATACATAGTCATCTGCATACAATTATCAAACAACTGTCAGCTGTTCAATTGACTATCCCAAAGGAGGCCAAACCCAAGTGGACTGAGATGTCTAAGTCCATTAGGCCCTATGCAGGGTCAGCCAAGTTTGGAGACTTGGAAAATTGGCTGATAGGCATATGTGTAAACTATGCCATGGCTTGGCTGGGCAGAGAAGACCAAGAGTGTGAAAAGGTGCTCTTGCTAATAGAGTACTTGAGTGACCTGGCACTCAAGTGGTATTTGCAACATGTATTGCATGTCAATAGGACCCAGGAGTACTGGACATTTGAGGATGTGATCCTCAGATTGTACAATTGATTCATACAACCTTCTACAATGCAGGATGCTAGGGATGCATTCTGTAAACTACCTTATATGGTAGAGGAAGGGGTGCAGGACTTCTATGAGGCCTAGGTAGATAAGGCCCAGAATACGCTTGCTCGTCTTTCCTGATGAGTCCACTATCTGGGAGCAATTCCTCAAGAGAATTCCCCATGAAATACTCATGGCCCTCATTATGGATGGGGACCTATCACCAGAGGTGAATATGGTACAGGAATCTGTGGCCAAAGCCTGGGCCTATGAGAACAGTGTGAAAACAGTGGCACACTATATAGGATGTAGCTGTCATTGTACAATGAAGAGTGGGATAGTTGCCCATACTCAAGCAGATGAGGCAGTGTACAAAGAAGTGGCAAGGGGTGCTGCGGTCCCCCCAAAGCCTCAGGTTGTTGTACCTGTCCTTGCAGGAGTGCCTCTAAGCACTTCCTAGGATTGTGCAGGGGCTAAGCCGGCTCCTGCCAATGGTAGAGGGTTGACTAATAAGCCTGGCCCTCAGGATAAACTGGACATATTAAGTCCAACATGCTACAATTGTGGCAAGTAAGGCCATTATGTGTGGGAATGTCACAAGCCTTGTAAAGAGGGTCTATGGGCTCATGTGTGAGCAGTGCACACAGTAATATGGGTGGGCAGCAGGATTCATGTTCATGTGAGGATCCTGCATTGGCCTTGGACAATGAGGGACAGAAGGAGACTCCAGGGTCCCCACTGTAGGAGTATGTTGATTTAGAGATGTAAAATAAAAAGTACTATACTCAAGAAAGTGGAAGTGATGGGGAGGACTTATTTGCCCTTACTGACTTTGATGATACTGAGGACTAATGTGGTGGTCCTCATCACCGTGTGCAGATATGTAAGGTAAAAATATTGGTAGATAAATCTGCTATAGAGCAACCTAAATATTTGGTCATGGCTATAAGGGGACATCCCTTCCTCAGCCTATACATTCCTTTCCCTTCCATGCATCTACTCTCCCTCTCCCTGTTTCCTTCCTTTTTCCCCTTCTTTCTGTCTCTATTCCTTCATACCTTGTCTGTTACATATTGTGTCTGCATTTCTGATCACCT
>JAGDQM010008492.1:0-17954 GCA_017580835.1 Termitomyces bulborhizus
CTCTTTGAATTGTTTTGCAAATACCATTGAAATACCATTTTAGGTTCAGTTACAATATTTTTTCTCTAATTTTGACAGAAACATCCAAAGAAAATTTTGAAATAAATCAGATTATTTCTACCATGTTTTTACATTGTTCTGTAAAAGAACATTGTACCCTGCATCCAGTGAGGAAAGAAATATTGATGATTGGGAAAGGCTTAGTCAGGAAAGTGTGTGTTTCAGAAATAAATTTGATTTCTTGAGTCCTGAAGAGTTCTCGAGTGCCAGGTCCCCCTCAGGGGGGTCAAACATGTAGATATATGTAAATACTCGGTCCTCAGTCTCGGTAGATGAACTATTTGACCTGTAGATTTATGTAAATTCTACAGACCAAAGTAAGTAAGAAGTAAGTAAACAAATGTAAGTGACACACCCTCAGTCTCAGTAGAAGACCTGAGGGATAGTCAGTCACGCATACTGAATGCCACATGTCCACCTCCTCATCATATCACACCCCATTGTTGCATTGACAACAATCGTCTCCATTGACTGCTTCACCCATCCTCATCCTGCTTCCTTTTCCCCACTCACATAGAGCTCATCAGTCTTCAGATTCAGCTTTTTTCTCTCTCCCACCCCTTATATCTACTTACTCCTCTCATTGGTTTCTTTTCTTTCCTTTTACTTAGTACTTGTCTTGTAGTGTACTTGCCTGTGCCAGCTTGAGTGTGGTTTCCCTCTTGGGATCCATGCAGGAGAGCTAGGGCAACTGAATAACATCTATTTGCTTGCTAATTACTTGGAGACATCAAACATTGCATTATATCAAAAAGATCCTCTGCTTATCTTGAGGAAAGGTTCAATACCCAAAAATACAGGAAAAAGAACACTGCCTAGGGCACAATGGATGCCTACTTATATTACTGGAGTAGAGTTGTAAGTGAATACTATCTGTCCCACTCACTGAATCCTTGACAACATATCTGGAACAAGGTAGATTCCAAAAGAACTGCCTACTCTCTACGACCATCCTCCTATTTAAGCTCTGCTACAATAAGGTTTCCCCTCCTACATCATCTTGCCTGCTCTTTCCCTATTAGACTTCCTTTCTACCCATTTAGGTACTTCTCTTTTGATGCCTGTACAATGCTTGTAAGCAACATGCTTACACTCACCCATGGCCTAAAAAATTATATTGTCTTAAAACTCATTGCTTGCAATTCTCCCAAATGTCCAATGCTATAGCCTCCATCTCCTTCCTGCTCTTCCATTCATTGTGATCCAGCCCAAAACCTTGCCATCACACCAAATAGTGAGTTCCCCTCCCTCTCTTCTGTTTGTCCATTATCTTATCAATAAAATGTTCAACTTGCCTGTCCTCAGTAATAACAGATGTCAGAAAACTCAAATCTTGATTTGGAAACAAGGAGGCATCATTGTTGTGATGAGGTGATAAGAGACTTGCATGGAAATGGTTAAGAATATTCATGCTAGGTGGGAGGTCCAGGACCTATTCCAAAGTCTCAGAAAAGGCTTTTGCAATACAATAAGGCCTATCCTAATGGGGCATGAACTTTGTGGCACATCCATCTTTCCTCTGGATGTAATCCCTATGCCTGTGAGCTGTAGATAGCATTACTTTGTCCCCAACCTTGTAACAATGTTCCCATGAGCGATGAGCATTCATATAATGTGCTTGATCCATTTTAGCAGTCCTCAAATTGTCCATTGCAGCTTGAAAGTTAGCATCAATCTCCCTCAATTCCTGACTTGCCAATTCCTCAGCAGACCCCAATGGCACATTGTTTTCCACAATTGGCAGCAAAACCCATGGTGAATGGGCAGATTTCAGTTGGAACAATGTAAATCCAATTGAGGCATTAATGGTATTCATCATGCCAAAATGAATCCTTGGTAAGGATCTTACCCAACTCTTTTGTGCCTGGTCAACGTAAAAACAGATACTCTGAATAATTGTCTTATTTGACCATTCTGAGGCCCCATCCATTTGAGGGTGAAAGGCAGTGGACATCTTATACTTCACTCCCATGAACTTCATCAATGCATTCCAAAAAGCCAATGTAAACAGAGTATCCCAGTCTGTAATAATTTTGCTCAGCAGCCCATTCTCACAGTACCATTCCTGAAAGAAAATTTCAGCAAACTCCTCTCCTGTCTGATTAGAACAAGTAGGTGTGATCCTAATATCTGCCCCGCCCTGCACATCATAGAAACTAATTGATCAAAACCTTCATCCATTGGCAACAGGCCCACAAAATCAATTGTCACAGAAGAGAATTTGCTATCTGGCACTGGAAGGATATGCAATGGTCCTGTTAGTTATGATGTTTTACTCTTATTCCTTTGACACTTGATGCACAATGGAATATAACACTTCACCAGGTCTCAATGCATATTAGGCCAAAAATAGGATTCCCGTAATGCAGTATACAATTTATCTGCTCCAAAATGTCCCAGTTTGTCATGTGTAATCCTAGAAAGAGACTCCCATAAGTCCTTATACTTCAGAATTATCAGCCTTCCATCAATGTAAAACAATCCATTTCTCCTTTACACTCCATTTGGCAACATCTTCTTCTCATCCTGTAACAATTGTCACGTGAACTCATCTTCTTCATATCCCTTCCTAATATCCTCCAATGACAATTCCTCATTTTCAACCACCAACATGTGTCCTAACTCCATTTCCTCATTTCCAGGCCATTGAGACAAGGCATCTACAACTGAATTATCCTCCCCCAGTAAGTAGTGCAACATATAATCATACTGAGACCACCGTGCCTGGCACTTCAATAAGTCCCACTAAGTCTCAAAATTCTTTAATGTTTTGTGGTCAGTCCAATGAGTAAGCACTGAAGTATGTTCTGCCAAATGCAGGCAAAAAACTTAGAATGTATCTAACTACCCCCAGAAACTGACAAACATGCTTTGCCTTCCTCAGCACAGGCCAATTCAGAATCTTTTCCACCTTTGAAACATCTGCCTCCACCCCACATTCCAAAATATGATGCCCCAAAAAATCAATTTCTGTGCAAAACAAATCACTCTTCTTTAAGGAACAATATAATTGAGCTGTTTGCAATGCCTCTAAGACACTTGACACATTCCTTTTATGCTCCTCTAAGGTTTTTGACCAAATGATGATGTTGTCCAGGTAAACATGACAAATTTTTCCAATCAAGTCATGGAGAGCCAGTGTGACTCACTGTTGTTGAGTGGCCAGCGGATTATGCAAAACCATAGGCATTACCAGCCACTCCCATAGCCCAAATGGTGTGAGTGTTGCCATGTACTTTACATCATTGGGGTGAACTAACATCTGAAAAAATGTGTTTGTCAGATTGATTTTTCTCCAATAACATGTTCTGGGCTTTGTACAATCCACCAACAATCTAAGGCAAAGGGAAATTATCAGGAATTGTTGCTGCGTTCAACTTTCAGTAATTGTTTACTCATTGAGGAAGAACAGATGGATCCAATTTTGGAATAATGGATAATGGGCTCATGTATTGCAATGACAATGGACAGATTTGACTGGCAGCTGCATGCTCATCAATAAGCATCTTCCATCCCTCCCTATACTTTTGAGGACAAGAATATGATTGAGCCAACATGATCCTTGCCAATGGTTTAACCACAATGCAATGATAAACATTCATTGGCAATTCACAAGCATGAGGGATATTGGATGGAAATTGATCTGCATATCTCTGCTTCATCCTTGCATCCATCTTCTTCAACTTCTCCAAGCATGCCAGTTTCTCAATCCATGCTCAGACCAATCCTACAAGTTGACTCTCTCCAGTCACCACCTCATCTTTTAAAATGCCATCACTCTTCCTCCATTCCTGGAATTTTGCCTTCAGCTCCAAGATAACATCCTTACGAGCCTCCCATAATTCTTCCTGACCCTCCTTGATCCATATTTATTCTGCCTTCTCTCTCTGCTTTTCCATCTTTTGTTTGACTAGAGGCTGAATCTTATGAAACTTCATTTGATGCAAGGTCTGGGTACAATAAGTCAAACCCTGTTTCTCTCACAACCACAGAAGACTGCTTGGGGTTGATCACCAGCTTATTCCAACTCAGGGACGACAATCCCAAAATGACATCTGACTGAAGATTTGGGCAAACTGCAAAAACCTGAGCCTTCAACATCCATTGAGTGCATGGAGATATAATTACAAGCTTCACATAATTTGATATGCAAATTGAGTCCTTCTTTCCTTCTCTGACAAAGGCACCTGACACATTAAAAGGTGTAGCAATTGGCTTTGGCATTAAGCCCAATCTATCTACAAGCACTGAAGAAATCAGAGCTGGGGGGCATCTGGTATCAATAATAGCATTAACCCCAAGTTGGAGTAATGGAAAAGGCTGAAACCATGCAAGAGTAAGTGATGTGATTTGGAAACACATACTCAGATCCGCTGTTGCTGGAATCATCACCCTCCAATGTGTTGAAAACAGCCCCCACCACCATGGACAAAGTCTTCTTCTTCCCCTCTTCTAACTTGTTCTGACCTGTCTTCTCAGCCCCAACTGCCTCCACAAATGCTCATGTAAGACAACATGTTTCCTTTCCGACACAATATGTAATATTTGGACTTGTTCCCCAATGTTTCATTTGCTTCACAATATGTAATATTTGGACTTGTTCCCCAATGTTTCATTTGCTTCACAAATCCTTCCAGCCCAATCCATAAACTTTTCCCTCTCTCCCTGAACCTTTGTCAATGTCTTTGCCACCTCAAGTTCCCAGTCGGTAGCCAGCACCTCCCCTTGCAGACGTGACATAAACATGTTAAACAACAACCCCTTCAACTCTTCCTCATTTTCTTTTACCCACGCTCTCATGCTGCTTGTGTCAATGTTATACAAAACCTTCTCAACCTGCTTCTCCACCGCAACATTCTTGTGACTGAAGAATCTCTTTGCTACATTGTAAAGTAAAATAATAATGACCTCAGTCACTCTATGCAGATGTGTAGACAGCTATGATATTGACCTGTAAAGTAAAATAATAACAACTACACAGCGTAAGTAATAAGTTGGAACAATAAGTAAACTTGCTCACCCTCAGTCACTCTACGCAGATGTGTAGACAGCTGAGGGTAGCAGTGTTTGTGTGGCTGTTATGTTGTGAAAAGAAATAAGGTTTGTGGGAATATAAAGATTAGTAAATAGTCGATGAGGCACGAGGCTCGCAGTGCCGTCACTGCGACCCGTTACCATATATGTAAAAGAATAAAAAAGAAAAAAGAAAAATATATGATTAACAAACGTTCTTGGACTGGCATAGGCACGTCTCCTCTAATACACATATTCGAAGGCATCCAACTGTTGAGGGCTGATCGTTCCCTCCCCTATCATTGGCGTGACTTGACAAAGCCTGCATCACCTCTGCTGTATAAACCGCGTTGAACATTGGACCAAGACAAAGAATACGGGTAGGTGATACGATCTCCAAGGAATCCAAGGATGTGTCAGAACTAGTACCCACAGACATAGGTGAATTGAGTGTCTCAAGTATTGAGCAATGAAATTCGTTAGAGGGTGTCGTCCCCTGAACACAAACGAGCGAGAGAAAGTACGCGACTGAGGAGAAGAACCCCCTGACGCACAAGAGACAGGACGACTTGTGGCAAGCGATTTGACTTGAGAACGAGTTCGCGCCAGATTGTTCACGCAAGACGAAATCAAGAGTCGAATGTTTCCTCAAGGTGAAGAGGAACGTGTCGGGAAATAAGCAAAATTTTCTTGTTCTTATAGACTTCCCCCTCTCGCAATGTGTCGCCAAGAAGGGCCGTCGATGAACTTCTTCCGGTGATCCTCGTTCTTCAATGTACCCTTCCGCTGGACAGGGATCTTCCCTGTAGCGTGAGGTCCCCCCCGTGAATTGTTCGCAGATAAAAAAAAAGTGTAAGTGAACGCTATCCGTCCCACTCACTGAATCCTTGACAACGTATCTGGAACAAGGTAGACTCCAACTCTACGACCATCCTCCTATTTAAGCTCAGCTACAATAAGGTTTCCCCTCCTACGTCATCTCGCCTGCTCTTTCCCCATTAGACTTCCTTTCTACCCGTTTAGGTACTTCTCTTTCGATGCCTGTACAATGCTTGTAAGCGACATGCTTACAAGAGTACATACACTACTTTACCCTCTGAGCCCAGCATTGTGGCTTGCCGGCGGTTAAAATCAAATTCCTTTATTCACTCCACTCCTTGCCCACCTCTTCCTTCTCCATTGTTCTCTCGCATCGGGAGCCGACATAGATCGATATCTTCAATGTCTCGCCTAAAATGTACTTTGACGTGCGTTGTATTCGGGTCCGTTGGCGGAGATAATTATTTACAATGTTCTATCGCCGCGCTGTCCTTCCTCAGTCTGTCAATTGTCAGACCCGACACAGACATCCAAGCATTCAAGATGGGAGGTCTCTTGATCGGAATCGACTGACACCAGCAAGGTTTAAAAGAGCGGGTCCCAAACCAGTCATCATCAATTGACTACTTGTCCAACTTTTACTCACTACACAATGTTGGCCTGCCTTGCTCCCCTCATCCTGTTGGTTCTCCCCGTCCTCGCTCAAAAACCCGTAATGGACATTTGCAGTAGTAATGCAGTCCCGATGTGCTGCCACTATGGTGAACGAGTGGGTACACTCCCTGCTTCCGTAACCTTTTCTGATTTTTGTCGTGGATAAAGCGAGGTCTTGTTACGGGCATCCTCAAGGCTGTTTTGAGCAATGAGTATGGTAACCAAAGGGACGGTATGTACAAATACTTTTTATCCAGAAACAATTGTTTGAGTGGCCCGATAATAGCGCATTGCACAATTATTCCAGTGGACGAATTGTTCCGTTCTGATGCGTGCAGCAATGGCGTGATTGGCTGCTGTGCGCCGAACAGTCTTGTGTGTATATCTTTTCAATGGACTCAATCATCTTATTCATCCCTCTTTCTTAGAAATCAAACACGGTACAATGCGATGATTCGCGGTCAGAGATTTGATATATGTAGCCTTTTTCTAGAATGTGGTGCCGTACTGTACTTGTTCATGAATGAAACAGAGCGAGCGAGCGTTGTCATGTATTTCTCAACTTGAGTATCATGGCATATGTGCTGGCCTCTGCTGGGTGGCCCCGCAGGAGTTGATTCATATGGCCCGCGTTGTTTGTGGGATAATTTCGGCCATGACATCTCTGCTGTCCGGTGCGCCACAAAACACACAGCTGTTTGGGTGAAGACTTGCCCCGCATCAGACTCACAAGTCCACGAAACAGGCTGCTGTGGTCGTCGCAAAGTATGATAACCTGAATGCAGGTTGGATATGCCCAACATGAACTTGATGAACTTGATAATGGCACAACTAGACTGCATTGATGTTTTATTTGTACTTAGTTGATTTTCAAGATGAAATTGATCCTGAGTAATAAATTTTGGCATTAGGTATAATCTCAGGAGTGCCCCGATAATGGCAATGGGAAATAATTTCAATGTTGTCTCAAGATGGGGCCGGATGCATCGAGAAAAACAATCAGATGAGGACCGAATTTTACTGGAGAGCACCATAAGACAATCCGGGAAACGGGTGAATTTCAGGGTCTTTCAGGATCTGGAAATAATTGTATTGAAATTCTTTTCACGAGACCAATGAAGAAAGTTTGAACTCGCGTTAAATCACATGAACCAGGAAAATTCAATATAATAATTGCGCCCGGCTTTAGGGCTCCCAAGAGGCAACGTGTTTACATCCTGTACGCATGAACTCATTGGATCTGATCAAGGACGGTACATCCTTGCTAGGCCATTTCTCACCGGGCCTAAATGAGCAAGACGTCATCTTTTCTGAAAGAGCAAAGGGCAACGCGCATGTATTGCAATTTTTGTTCGGCCTTCTGTCCACTATTAGGACGTAGGAAAAATCGATAGTACAATTGCATTAAGGGGGAATCGAACCCCCGGCGGGTCGAGACATAATTGATGCTCATCCTTGCAGCAGCTGATGGCAACGACCCAGGTTACCACTACCCCATTAATGCCATTGAAGTACTACCAGCATGGAAGTATGTAATCAAAGCAAAGTCTGCTTGACACAAAAGGCAATCCAAACATACAGAATATGTACTTCCATCAAAAGTCTACACTATACATGTGTTAGATAACCAATCTTATCCTTACAGATCGATTAATAACGCCTCCTTCCTTTCCTCAGGAGGCGCAAAGCCAGTTGGCGCCGGAGGACCATACATCGGGAAGGCCGTAGGTGCAGATGTCGGTGCGACAGGGAACTGCGGGAGCATAGGCGCCGGAGACTGATGCTGGACCGGCGGCTGTCGTGGGGTTGTGACGGTGTTGCTGCGTGCGAGATGTCCGTTGGCGGGTGGTGGGGCGGAAGGCGATGCGGTGTAAGAGACAGTTTTGTGACGGTTGAGCGACGGCGAGGAAGACGGGAGAGCATAAGTTGGCTGGTCTTGCTGCTGGGGTGGTTGTTGATGCTGTGGAGGCAGAGATGGGGGTGCGCCATACTGTAGCTGCTCCTGGGGCGGCGGCGAGGTTTGGAGCGATAAAGGGGACGCGGCCTGAGTCTGGTAAGGTTGTGGGCTGAGAGTGACGGGAGGAAGAAATGGAGCCTGAGGCGTAGCGGACGTCGCGTGAGGCTGATATTGCTGGAGTGGTGCGATATACGATTGGCGTCTCTGGGGTTCGGGCAGAGATTGTGGCGGAGAGAAAGCGGGCGCGGATGGTGCAGTAGCAGGTGCAAATTGTTGTAGATTTTGGCTTGCCTGCCATGATACAGGCTGAGCAGAAGTGTAGCGCTGAGGTTGGTATTCGGTATGAGAAATTTCAGGAGACATTGTCGGCGGCCGTGATGGCTCAGTCCTAGTTCGGTAAGCTGATGCCGTTGCAGGAGTGGACGAAGCCCATTGACTAGAGCTATCGAGGGCGCTATGACTGGGTTCGGTAGGCTGGTAGGATGACGTAGCCAGCGATGATCGCCATGTTGGACGTTCGACTTGTTCTGTCAAGATTTTGTCGTAGAGCTTGACGGCCTGTGACAGCTTATCATGCATTTCCGACAATAATTCTGTGGAATATAGTCTCAGTAGATATAGTTCTACAGGATGAAAGATACTTTCTTTCTTTGCGACCTGCGTCATCAAGACTTAACGCCAGCTTTGGCCGTAAACCGTTTGCCTTGTCGAACAATTCGTTGACAGCTGGATATCGCGAAATGTCACGACCACCCTGAGCTTCAACTTGACTGATAGTCTGGCTGAATGTCAATATTGCATCGGATTCCAACGGTCCAAGATCGTAGCTCGGCATGGCGGGAGGAGCAGGGATGTGAGATACACCGGGGGGATACGATTGAGAATAAGCAGGGCCGGTGTATTCCGTACGCGGTGAATCTACGGCAACCGGGGCGCTGGGCTTGGGTGCATTCGCTTCCCGCAGACTGGCTTCGATGGCAGCGCGTAGATCTGGGTCGTCTTCCTCTTCTTCAATAGTACTCGGTTTCGTGGGGCGAGAGGAACGATCAACAAGAGGTGGTTCAGAATATTGCCATTTAGTGGGTTGCGACGGGACATAGCCAGGGCGTGAATGACCATGAGCATTGATTTCCTGTAACGAAAGCTCAATAGCGCGTTGGAGCTCGGCATCTGCTAATTCGCGGGCACTTTGGTGGCGAGTGCTGTTCATACTAGCAGAGTGACGATGTCCTTTGTTGATGCTGCTTCTACAGATAAGAGCATGATCTGAGAATGACTCGAAAATTACATACACTCTCTCCGCCTTTCGCGTCAGCTTGCTATAACAACCATCACAGACCCGGACTTCTTGAGGAATCCCAAAATGCGGAAGAGCCATGGACTTGGAGGAGCACCCCTGATCAAAGACCTGACCGCAGTTTCGACAATGGTGTTTCCGGTTTGTGAAAGTAAACGCAGTCCGGCATCGAAGGCAGACGTCTGAGTCGATCCATTCCGGAGCTGTCTGTGTGTCCACCATCGCAGAGTTCGCAAGAGAGAGGTCCTTTGGGGGAAAGTTGAAACCTACGCTTTCAGTAAGCCGCGTAAGCGTAGCAGATGTCATGTACACCCACCCTCGTCAACCAGTGTCTTGTATACCTGGCCTACATACGCCAAGTTCTGCTTCTCTTTGAATGCGATACTCCAATTCTGGATGAGCCTCAGGAGGTGTTGTTTGACATCGTAATTCAGCCCTGGGACTCTCAAGATCGAGACTAGATTGTCCATGAACTCTCTGGAAGCCACCTCTACAAGAAACAAGTCTCCTCCGTTCTTGACACAGGTATCTGTCAACTGCGAAAGAAAAGAAGAAACATGAGCCGGATGATGGTATAGTCGCGATGTGACGTACACTCAGCGCCAGATTCTGCACGTTGGGGTTTTTATGATTCAACCGACGTTTGAGAGCACGCATGGCATCCTTTGCTGGTGCAGACTTGGAGCGTATCTGATCACATATTTCTAGGTTGAGTGCAATATCCTCTGAGCCAGCTGGTGTTAGCTCTGAAGTGGCTCTGTCTGGGAAGAGTCGTCAGGAGAGGACAGGGGCAAGGAGTGTATCCTCGCTACGCACCGATTGCATCGTCGAGCATGGATGTGCCCCACAGCCAGCTTCCTAGGCCAGACATTGTAGAGAGGTGATGGACTTTGTTGTATGCAATACAGTATCACGGAATCCGAGTCCGCTGTTGTTGCATCATGACTACCACATGACTAAGCGACTAATGTTTGACCTACTAGTATCTAAGTACGACGACTCGAGCTCGTTCCTCGAACTATGGGCAATGTGGTAAATAGGGTATCAACCAAGGCTAGCTTTCAGTGTGAAAACAACCTGACATGACTCGGACATGATTACCCCCATTATCATCCGCATCATCAATGTTCCTACTCATTCATTCTCCAGCATATTCTTTTTTCCCGCTTGAATAGCAATTTTTCACAGTTTCGAAATTGAATTGTGCCTTGCGGCGCCCGTACCTCCAGCTCGTGTCGAATACGTATATACCACACCACACAAGTTGACATTCTTACTATTTTACATATTGGCCTCCCGTCGTTTACATTGACTCTTCTTACCGAGTAAAGAAATTGCTTTGCCTCATCTCCTGCAATTATAGCTGGCTGATTACAATTCACAGACTATGGTTCATGCTGGACGTCAAAGCACGATCTGTGGCGGTGGCGTGTCCATACAAATAAGCCAGTTGGGCAGTTACACATACTTGTTTCAAAGGTTAGCCGAACAGAGGAAAATTCCCACTGTTCCTTATGGATCCTGTATTTTTCACCCGAACCGATTGTGCGAGGCATTTCATTTGTTATAACAAAGACAACGTACATATATTGTCGAATATACTATAACGGGCGCCGAATAAGACTGTATAATGAATGTGTCTAGAGGCAATTACTCTTCCTGTCACCCAGTATGGACGAGATGCACACGATCTTCCCATGACCTGGATCGTACATTGGCACTTGGCAAGGATATAGGAGGTGATCGACGTCCATTTGCTAAAAGTGTATTGATTTGAAGCGGGTATCCAACTCCCTCATGGCTAGGAAGCTCTCCTTTGCAATAAAGCATTACGAAGCGATACGTTGGTGAGACGAAGAGCTAGCAAGAAGATGGCTATCGAAAGCGCGAACAACGAAAAAAGACTTTTGGACATGTGGGGTAGTTCGTTCGACATTGTTGAATTGTTGGTAGATCATCAAGTGTCTTTTTAGCAGCAGAGATGATAGTTGCAAAGGTTGTCAGTGACTTCTATGCTCCAAAGGCGCTCGGACCGAGAACCGACTCTGATGATGTATCCCCGGAATGGAAAGTGGATGGACGATGATGGAGCCCGCCGGCATCAGGACCATTGGTCAGTACTTAATGAGAAGCGTTTTATGGTTTTACAAGACCTAAGGAGAGGCGGCACGAAGCTTCTTTCATTAGAGCTTGGTTACCCGAGCGGGACTGTATATGGAAGCGATGATTGAGAAATGATACTCGAACCTGCACGGAAAGGCAGAGGTAGGACCAAACGAGAGGCCACAGTCACGGTAGCGGTTTGACATACGTTGTATGTTTTCTAGAAAAAGTTGTGTGCAAATAGCGAAACAGACTCAAAGCGCCAAGGGAGTAGTGGACGTAAAATAGCCGCACGATGGAGAGCCAGATTGATAAGAAAATGTTTATATCGCAAAGAGGCGCGTCGGGGGGGATCTGAACACGAAGAATAGATTTAAATACGTTATTGATGGAGAGAATCCGAGCAAGACGGTGAGGAATCCGCGGGAAGGAGGAGACGCGTAAATTGAGAGGGCACGTGAATTTGTTGCGATTTATTTTGATTGTGGCTGGGTGATCGCAACAGATTTGCCTTTCGAGGCCGCTGTTGCCAGCGTCGACTGTTCCCATCTCCCATCTCCTCGCCGCCCAGCACGACGACGAGCTCTGTTCTTCCCGCTGTAGGCCGTAGTAAGTCACCTGCTGTCACCTACGCCGCGTGCTGACGCCGTTCATTGTGCAGGGGTCGGCTCGCTGTGACCTGATAGTCCATGGCTGTTCTTGCACCTCGAGACTGGCAGCAGCAACAAGTGTATCTACAAGGCGCAATGGACGGAAACTCGACGAACACGAGGCAGCGCTCGTCTTCTGCTGCTGCTGACAGTCCACACCAGCATCCGCAGCAGCAGCAGCCTCATCACCAGCCCACCTTCTCATACCCAGTACAGCAGCCACAAGGCAGCTGGACGCCCTCTATCTCTGCTGCTCCTTTTTATCCATCTTTTTATCAAAATCATCAACAACAGCAGCCTTATACTGCCCCAATTCACCCTCAGTCGCCCTATTTTGATCCTGCAAATGCTCAGCTCCAGTGGGCATATCAGCAGATGCTCTTCAGCGCCCAGCACGCTTTTCCTCCTCAACAGCGGAATAATGAATATTTTCCACAGAATCCTGCCTTTAGCCCATTTCCGAGTGGCACTCCACCTCCACATCGAGGTGGCGCAGCTGACCATCAGCAGCAACAGGCCCAATTTAGCGGCTTCCATCCATACCGCCGGCCAAGTCGGCAGCCACAAGCTCAGTCGCCCGATATAGTCGACAGGCGTCCCTCTGCCCAACCATCTCCCCCAAATCCACCCTACAAACGCCCAGAAGCCTCGGGTTCGTCCTCTTCTGTCAATTCAACTAGTAGTCGCCAGCGGACCAACAGCAATCAAAGTGGCCAAAGCGGTCATAATTCCCCGTCGGTCAATGGCAGCGGCCGTGTTCGGAATGTTTCTCCGTCCATTCCTCCAAATCGCAGCTCGCCTCCCCCAGTGTCATCGTCGGTTTCTAGTTCTCCCGGACAGTTGCGTATTCCTCATCATAGGGCCTCGTCAACGTCCTCCACTAGTTCGGCTCGTGCTTCAGGCATCTCCCCGCCTCCTCCAACATCGACAACGACAACTTCCTCTGCGACCGCTTCTTCAATCTCCTCTCCTTCGTTGGCTACCCCGCGTCCAGTGCGGCCGTCTCCTCTTTCCCAGGGTACTTTCACTGCGAATGAGCGTCGTATGTCACGCGATGACAGTGATCCAGTGTTGGATCCTCCCTCTAGTGCAGGCATGTCACGCAGTGGTGGACTCAAGGGTCGCCTACGGCGTGCCCTCTCCTTCAACACTGTCCAGGCACTCAAGGAAGAAGAGACTTCCGATAGCGAGTCTATCAAGGCCTCGAAGCCAAAGGCCAAGAGTCCGGCCATCATCTCATCCGTGGCGGGCAAGTCTAGCGGGTCCAGCGGGTCCGCCACGCCTCGCGGCTCCACGGACGCCATTGACGATTCTGCTTCGACCGCTACTGTTCAGACAAAAAAGAAGGGCCGCGCAGCATCCCTTTTCAATGCAAAGATGAACCTTAGCACTGATAACATCTCACTCTCGTCTACTGTCAGTAGTGCCAGTGTTATGATTAGGAAACTCGGCTCCATGGGCAAGCTTGCAAAGCGGAACTCATTGGCTGGCATCACATCACTCTTCAAAGACAAGGACAAGAAAAAGAAGGACAAGAAGGGTTCAGCCAAGGCAGAGGCAAGCGAAGCTAGCGTTTCTCATGTCACGGCAGAACTCGACCGCAGCGATTGGACGGTGGGCGCGGATATGAACGGGCTCAGTCCGGCGGCGAAGCTTGCACGGCAACACACACTCAAAAGTAATGCCGAAGCGGCTGCTAAGGCTAAAGCAGCACAGGAGGCGGCGGCGGTGGCGGCGGCTACAAGTAGTAGTCCGTCATCCAATACGAACGCTGCATCGTCACCGATAACGGCCAATGGCGTCAATGGGGCCGGCGTGCCGGCGTGGGATAAGAACACGACGACACGACAAGGATCGACGTCACCAGTCAAGAGGAGTGGTGGGGCGATGAGGGTGAATGAAGACGGGACGAGGGTGATGGTGGAGGATGACGACGATGAGAGTGACGACGGTCATTTCAATGAGCTGCAGCAGGGTGGGAGTAATTTCCATGCTGATGGATGGGGAGAGGACGATGAAGACTGGGATGTTGATGCTGATATTGCTGAGGATGCAACGATCCGTCTCGGTTTAGAGAACACGAGCATAGACGGTGATGAGTACGATCATGAGCCCTGGGCCATTGATATTCGAAGAAGTGCTGAAAGGACGCGTATGCCGTCCAAGGGCATCTTAAAACGTTCGTGTGCGCTCGTCTATTTGCTCATCAAAAGTAACTGACCTGAGTTTCTGCAGACGCTGAATCTTACGATCAGCACAAGTACCTGACCGATGCACCCATTCAGAATCGCGTGCGCTCCAATTCCTACAACTCACATCCTGGCCATAGCCAAGAATTGGGACCGCTCGCCCACATACCCTCGCCTGACCCTGATCAGATTGATGGCCTTCATAAGCACTCGCATTCGTCACATAATACACCACCGTCCACGCCACCATCCCTTCCACCCCTTTCCTTCGATACCGCGATGACTTTGGAATCTTCAACACAGGAGTCACAACCGTCGACACCGACAAATACCTCTCAGACTCAACACCCTCAAGCCCCGCATCCACCTGAAAAGTCGAACACCATCTTTAACCATCCTAATCTCAACTCGTCGGCGCCGGTTCTATCCGCCATGATGAATCCGCCGCTTATGCTGTCGCACCGGTCTGCAACGGCACCCAGTAAAAGGTTGGTGTTCGACAATAATTTGTCGGTTTATGACACGTTCCCTGCGTCGGTTTACGATCGGAGGAGCGAACCTGCGACATGGAGTCGTTTAACGCCCGCGTTGGCACAGAGGATCAAGGAGGAGCTGAATTCGTATAAGATGGAGGAGATGGAAGTACATGCTGCAAGTCGTATCCAGTATGTTGGTTTACTTGCGCTCCATAAACTGTGGTTAGCTGACGTCTGTACAGCACACAATTCTTTGTGTGATTGAATCATGGCTATGCCTCTTGTTTCTTTTTGGATCCATTGCAACCATCAATCATCACTCGGCTCCGGACACAATCCATTATCAAGTTCTTTATATGCAAAACCCGATGTGCTCGACATTTACCCTCATTAAGACACAGATTACCCACGTTAGGATCTGAGTGCATACCCCCCCACCACTCCGTCCTCACATCTTCAAGCGACGACCCGTTTATATACCCAAACTCGGGCGATGATTGTCGCCTGTAGTGAGGCTAGGCTAGGACCTGCTCCTTCATGCGCTTGTTTCGTACGCCGCGGTCGTACATTTACCTTTATACTCATTATCTCCTTTGTTGAAGAACTTTGGACGGACATTCAGATATGCAGTCAAAACATACACACAACCAACACCACACGCACACCACATGCACAAATACCACACACATATCCCCTTTGTCCCCCTCTCCATCCATGCACATTTTCTGTGTTCCTCGGTCGCGCCTCGAGTCCTATATCCTCTATACATATACATATATTGTGTTTCTCATGTTCCTCCGTTACTGTGTCCTTGCGAAGCTAACAACTCAATGTTATATAACCCCCTCTTCCCCCCCTCCCTTCATGTTTCGTTCATTGTTCCAGCACATCGGTCCTACGCGCCAATGACTCATTTCTTTATAACTTTGTTCCTTAGAATGCGTTCAAGGGTAATGCGATGACACGTTTATTAATCGCAATTGGTTTAGGAAGAGGGATGCGAAGTGAGAAGACACGATATCCCCTGAAGTCACCTTCAGAATTAGTCATGGTGTACTCACTCAGTCTTAGTGCACCTTGTGACGGTGTGATCAGTGTCGAATTGAATTCGACTTGTTTGCCTATATCTCCTGCCATCTTCTCATCCTCTGAATATACTACCATTTTGAAACAAGAGACCTATGCTAAAAACAGACTTAGTGTTCATATACTGGCCCTTAATGCCTTCTCGGGCTATGTAACTGTAGTCGGCACGATACAATAGATACAGAAACATGCAAAAAAAGACTCACAGAAATTGTGTTTAGCAGATCGTTACACTTATATCTGATTGATTGGAATGAATACGGTATCCGCAAGCATATGCAACTTGGACGAATCGCGACAGCTTTCGTAAATACACAGGACTGCGGCTTCATCGGAAGCAGATTTTTTTGACACGAAATTGTGATAAGTGAGCAAAGAGTCTATAGAGATCCCTCAACTGACAGATGTCCTGTTACCGATTGTATATGTGCTAAAAGATTCATTATTGTTAGCGAACTGCTGACGCTGCTCAAAAAGGGCAAGCTTGCATCAGTCAGGATGGTTACTTCTGGCGTGCGATGGGCACGGAAATATGAATAGCTTTGAGAATATTGTTACTCAGCAACATCACAAGGTCCTTCTAAGATAAATAAAGGAAGGTGCGATGCACATCGTTTTTCCATCAACTTGCTAGTATGCCGACTATTGAGATCGCACGATACCCCGGTTCCGATGCATTCGTCGCAGATACTCACGTAGTTGAAGATTGTCTGAGTAGAGTCGTCAAGGCTGAAGGCTGCATCAGGTATGCGCGGGCATCCGGATTATCTTATCGCCTGAATTGAGATGCTTTTGATTTAGACCTTACTATGGCATCCAGACGGAGGACAATCGCACGGGATACATCTTCGTCAGTACGTACATACATACATACCTTTGTTTTGGGTTGAACGATCGCGACCTCACAACTGGTATATTTTGTCGTCCGTAGTATGGGAGACCTATGAACACCATATGAAGCTAGCCAGGGGGGATTCGTACCCGGCTCTCCTTGCCTCACTTAAAATAGCGCATTCGGGACCATTGGACGTCCAGCACGTGGATTTCGACGTGAACGCAGAGCCCGCGCTCGAGTCGCCTGTGGTGGAGATCGTCACTTTGGTGACTGAACCCGATGTCGATGTGAAAGAGCTTATGGACGTCGTGATCAAGTTGCGCAAGGCGATGATCACGCAGGAGGCGTGTGATTCTTTGACGGTCGGTGAGAGCAGGGAGAAAAAGGGGACGTTGTTTTTGCTTTTGGGATGGAAAAGTGTACAGGTGGGAATACTATCTCTAAGTTTTGGCCGGGGTGCTGATGAATGTGTTTTCAAGGCCCACTATGATGCTGTGGGCACGGGTGTGCTTGCGGATATTATTAAAGAGTTGTATGCGATGAGTCAGGTCAAGTTTCAGCATGTGAAGCTGACCAAGTACGTTGAATGAGTGTTGGTTATCGTCTGGACCAGAGACTGTTACAATCGAGTGAAAGTAGGAACAATTTTGTATGGAATGTAGAATGCCAGACCCCAAATTAAAAGGGACATTGAACTTCAATTGAGCAAACAAAAATTGTCACATCCATTGAGGCAAACAAAAATTGTCATATCAATGTCGAGTCTGAATGCATTAAGGGGGAATCGAACCCCCGGCGGGTCGAACCAGACCATC
>JAGDQM010008493.1:0-17852 GCA_017580835.1 Termitomyces bulborhizus
ATAAACATTATAATTTGTCTAGAACAATTGGTAAATATTATAAATTTTTTCCTTATTTCTCTTTGAATTGTATTGCCAATACCATTGAAATACAATTTTAGGTTTGGTAACAATATTCTTTCTATGATTTTGACAGAAACACCCAAAGAAAATTTTGTATTCAATTGGATTATATTTACCATGTTTTTACATTGTTTTCCCAGTGAATGTAGATATTATAATTTTTTCCTTATAATTTTTTTCTATGGTTTTGACAGAAATATTCAAAGAAAATCTTGATGTTTTTACATTGTTTTGCCAAAGAACATCGTACCCTGCACCCAGTGTAAGTCTACCAAACTCTTTTCCTTCATCATCAAATCCTTGCAGAACAGAGTCATGCAGCAAGATGAGTGGACTGTTTGCTATATTGCGAAATTCTGGCCCGAGAAAGTCACAGGCAGCTAAGCGAAATAAATTGCAATAAATATACCCTGCAAGATAGTCTGTGAGTATACAAGAGTATACACGATACCAATAAGAAAAGTTGTAGTGTGCTGCAAGAACCAAGGGCTCCATCAAAATTCCATCCCCTATACATGTACATCCAATAACTACCCATTGCACACTACACGAACACTGCAATCGCCCCCCTCCCCGGAATGACACCCTCCAATATTGCAGGCATTGGTACTCTCTTTCCCTTCCCGATGCTCCCGGTCGGTCCTTTATCCGGCTCCGGGATCCATACCCCGTCAACCTTCACACTTGCATGCGTCCATCCACAACTCTCAACAGGACAATTCCACTCGTGTGTTGCCTCAACACGCGTTTTGGCGTTTCGCTTACGTTTTCCAAGGGCCGTCGTGGAGGTGATGGAAGCAGGAGGCATGGGAGGGACAGGTGGCGGGGGAACACGAGATCGTAGTCGTGAACGTACGGTATTTTCGGCGGACGCGAAAACTTCTGTGCTGATAAAGGCATCGGCACTTTCGTTAGCCCTCGCCTTGCCTTTTCCTTTCCCAATGGAATTTCGCTCCTGTCCGTTCTCGTGTTCAGGAACACCGAGAATGTCCAAACACTTCCCATCAATCATGTGCCCGCACCTCAGAGCCCACACCTTTCTTCGTCTTCCCTCCTCACCTAAGAGACCACCGCCAAGGACAAGTGGGTCTAAACACTTCGCACAGACAAGAAGTTCACGTACAGACACCGCAGGTGATGCAGGTGCTGATGATGTGCCCGGAGCAACGGCAGGTCCATCCTCCGGATCCGATCCCACGAGGTCAATGACAACTGGAGCATGTTTGGAAGAACTCGACTCTTGTGGGGCAAAATTAGACGTGTACCCTGGTTCCAGAGGAGCGGGATGCGTGTATTCCACCTTGTACTTGATCTCTTCTGGCCGCCTGTGACGAAAGACCGCATCCTGAAAAGCGACGCCACCAGGCTGCGCGGCGGCGACGGCAGCTGCATTGAGCGGTTCAAAGGGAAATAATACATCGTCATCGTTATCATTGGCTGGACTGAAGCGTGCAAACGTTGTGTAAAGTCTCCGTAACGCATGAAAGCCCCTACCGAAGAATCCGGGTTCTTCGTTATTGGCGATATGATTATGGAGATACCGTCGATTCCTATCGCGGTTGTTATTGAGACGGGGCCCTTGATCATTTAAAGCGATAATTGCGCCTCCCAGACCCAGGGCTGGGATATGATGAGGTTCATGCTCGGCTCGGGGTCCGACAATTGGGGGACGTCGGTGGCGATTAGGGTGTGCAGGAACGATAGTTGTGGATAGAGGTTGCGTATTAACCCCTAGATTAAAATTTCGTTCTATTGGACGGATCACAGGGGGTGTGTCTGCGTCTAGCGTGCGTGGGTTTACAGGAAAGCCCGTAAGAACTGCAAATTGGTGGGGTACAGGTGGGACGGGTGGTTGCTGAATAGGTTCTGGGGCTGGAGGAGGTGGTGACACAAGGCGTCTTCGTCTGGCAGCTATTTGAAAAGAGAATGTATTGTCACCGACTGTGAACGTCGCCACCAATAGACCATTACTGACCTGTTGTAGGTGTACTCCCAGAAACCTGGGCCAGAGGTACAGTCTCATCGTCACTATCAATGACGATGACCTCGCTCTGAGGATGTCCGATCGGTCTCGAGAAAGTACTCGTGCTCGGCATGTCGTCTAGCTGGTCAACATCGATAATCTCAACCTCGACGACAGAAGGTCGTCTCTGCTGAAGCTGCTGCCTCGGCATCACCTGAGTATCACTCAGAGCAGACATTGGCCTTTCTACTACGGTGGCCATGATGGAGTGGAGACAGAGATAGTTGGAGTTTTGTGCCGATCCAAATAGTCGATTAGTCAGCAGAACGGACCACCGGAGGTCGGATCGGCTGGTCGACTGCCCGACCGAGGTACTATGAAGCAGAAAACACCTGTGATACACAAGCTGTCGGACAAGCCTTTATTCTGCATTCCAGACAATGCTTTTCTACCCTCTAAGAATGCCTCAATCCACATTTGGGACTAGCCATTTGTAGGTCGAACCAAAGTCACCGATATCCATTGTTTAAAGGCCTTGTTGTACCAAAATGGCGATACAGACTACAATGCTCTTGTGATGGTATGTTGCATTGCTCTCATTGCTATGCAACGCTTCCTGTCCGAACGTCTCCAAGCGACTGGAAGCATGCCTTGTCATCTTACACGGCCACTCCCCACAAGCTGTAGGGGATATATACGTGTAGAGGCCAATCAACATTTTGATCACTGACTCTCGAATGCTGGAATCATCTCCAAAATGTTCAAATCGTACACTTTATCAAGACCTCCTGAACTCCCACTCTCAACGCGGAGATGGAGAGCGACACCATTATAGATTGCACAACACGAGTCTCACACAACGAGTACACCCGGACAACAAGGGTTGTCTCGTCATGGTACAAGACCACATGGAACTAGGGTGGCAGTGTCCGTAGAACCCTGAATGGATCACACAGTATTAACATCTTGGATCATGGTAAATTTGCAAATCTGCCACGAGGTGTTCGTTTGCGAACAAGCAACAACAATATAGTCCTTCTTCTGTAATCGGTCTTCACAAAACAGGCAGCAAGAACGTGGATCCCGCCGCTTTATGACAAGGCGGTACCTTTCTTGTAATGCCTTTAAAAAGCGTCTTAATTCAACACTACCCCGGTACAACGATCTCTCAATCTCATATTGGCTGATATCACCGAAGCTCACATACCCCACCTAAACGATCAACCAACGGACAAGCCCATGGAACACCTTGATTCGGACGAACTGACGACCAATGTTGAGCCTAACAACAAGGGTGACTTGGATATCCTAATGACTGATGAAGACCTCAATGACAGGCTGGCGCTGAATGCATTCAACGAGAGGAACCGCGATTCCGGGAATTTGAACTTGGAAGTTTCTTGCCCACTGTTTGACGATAAGCAGAAACCGCTCTCTACCGAAGTTCATACGATAGATAGCCTGATGGATTTTCTTGAATCTGTCGCGGCCAACATCAACTCCACCAAGGATTATTCGGGCGTCACATCTTGCAGAGCCTGGCCGTTCGATGCTTCTATGGAAGAGGATCATGACTCGGACGTTTCAAACTCGGGCCTACCACAGCTTGACAATGAGCAGAAACCTATCATGCTCTCTACCGAAGCTAGCATGCCACATCTACACGATATAGATAGCCTTCTGGAACTCCTTGAATCGGCCGTGGCCGACATCAACTCCAATGAGGATGATCTGAATCTCCCATCTTGTAGAGTCTGGCCGTTCGATGATTTGATGGAAGAGAATTCTACCTCGGACTCTTCGAACTCGGGCCTACCACACCTTGACGACGAGCAGAGACCAACCATGCTCTCTACTGAAGCAATGGAACTATTTGAATCGGACGTGGCCCACATCAATCCGAAGAAGGATGACTCGGTTATCCCATCTTGTAGAGACTGGCCGTTCGATGCATCTATGGAAGAGAATTGGAATTCAGACTTTTCTAGTCGGAAAGATCACTTACCACAGCTTCACAATGTGCAGAAACCTATCCTGCTCTCTACCGGAGCCCACATACCCTACCAACATGAACTACAGATGGGTGACCCAATGAATACCCTTGAATCGGATAAGTCTGTGACCGATATCCAGTTAAACAGCAAGAATGATTCGGAAATCCTATCTAGTGGAGACCAGTCGATCGATGTTTGCATGAAGGAGACTGTATCAGGCGTCTCGAACTGGGAGGGATCCTTACCCCAGCTCCTCAATGAGCAGCAACCTATGATGCTCTCTCTGTGTGTACGTCTTCAATTATCCTCATCCAATACGGGGTTTAACAAGGAACATTCCAGCTAGAAGGAAACCTATTCGATATAGAGCTTCCAGAGTACTTTGTGAGCAGCGAGACGCCTCCAACGTTGTTTATACACTTTTTGTTATCGATGGAGGAAGTTAAAGGCTATCTGGATCCCGAAAAGACCAGATCGTCTATCGATTTTATCCCGGAGTCTGTAATATGGTATGGTGCCAGTACCAACACATGGTACTGTGATATAGGACCCTACGATTGGGTTCAGCATGATCTGGAGGTTGTTGACTTTAACATGCATCAGTAGCGTTGCCCCTTGTTCGCTCTGCTCTATTACTTTCGCCCCAGAGAGCCTATCTTTTGATACGCAAATAGCTTCTGGCCCTTATACAGTCTTGTAGTAATACCGTTGAGCAAACATATCTCCGAAATTGGTGTAATCGTACTCACTCCGTCAAAATAACAGTAATGAGATTGGCATTGTAATTGGATTGTGGCACGAAGACATCAGTGTTTTGTGGGATGTCTCCTTTACCGATCCTGAGATCAAGTTTGTGGCAGATGGACCGAAATATGATCATAGTTGTGTTCTGCCAATTTGCCTAAAGTGACAACGGATCGCATCGTTCACTGAACCTGGGGGCACGAAAGCCTAGGCATTATCAACAAGCTGTCATGATTTATAGTAACGGCGCAATTTGTACTTCACCGGATGTCCTTTTGCTCTCAATTCTTCATTGTACTTTTACCACTACCAGATTTGTTGAAGAGAAACTGATGAAGAAGATAATACTTGACCGCATACGACCACATCCACCGCTCAAACGTTCAAGACAGAATTGGCGCTGGTAACTCTATCCTAACTCAAACTCCAGATCTTTCTTTACTGTGGGAGATATTTTTTGTTGAAGTTGTTGCAGTATTCCATATTACCAAATCCTGTCGCAAGGGTTCCGGACGAAACATGAATAGCTGCACGCTCATATAGACATTGTCATATACTACTGAACAGGCATCATTGGTACAGGTCTACACCTGGTAGCAACTATGAGGCCGCGGATTCTAGCTGTGGCAAGATATCTGAGGTATTCTACATGCCGATGGCGTCAAAGTATGCACATAATCAATATGGCATGGTCGGTTGAGACAGACGATGAAAGTGATGGTAAATAAGCTCCAGACGATACATGTTGAGACGAAGGTGGCTGAGCCGGCAGCCATTGCATCCAAAGGATATAAGAGGGAAGAAACAGAAGGTGTCGCAGCTTCTCAGAACGCACGAGCATGATGAGATCTAACTAATCGGTCGTGGAATGAACGAGCATGATGGAAAGAACGTTTCTCTGGAACCTTTTGCTCCTTCAGACGCTGGTGTCTGAATTTGCCTGTCGCACAGGCAGGCTGAGCGCTAGAAATAGATCCTAATGGGAGGAAATTTCCATTTGGCGTGGACGAGGCACTGACGAAGGTGGTGGTAGGAGTGGGGTGAACTATGTCGGCCGAGACGGGCTTAACAGTGTTGGATACTGATCCGGATGAAGGGGAGACAAGCGGAGTGTCAGGAGTGATATCGTTCACGTCCTCTTCTTCACAATCCTCGTCATGTTCGTCAGAAGAAGCGGAACTTATTTGAGATTGGGTCGGAATCATACGGCTGGCGGAGTATGAAAGTGAAGGTGCAGCCACGGGAGCACCTGAGATTAAGGTGGAATATGCGGACGCTTCGGCGACAGTCGTAGATGATTTGGTTAACAGTGACGTAGTGCTCTGAGTGAGATCATCCGTCTCCTCATCATCCACCTCACACTCATCCTCATCAGCAGCGGCAAATGATGGAATGGAAGTTGGTTGAGCTCTGACGGAGCTCATACGGAAGGCGGAGTGGAGCACAGCAGGGGGAAACAATGTCGAAGGCGCAGAAGATGCTGTAACGGTCACAAACGGCTTGGATGACGGGGGCACACTGGACAAAGGCATCGCATCTGCAGATGAACTGGGCGACACGGCAACTGAAGACGAAGAAAGAACAGTGCTCAAGGCACTCTTCGTCGAGGACGCCGACGATACATGTACTGACGACGCGGCGGCAGGCCCAGATGCAGGGGGAATAATGACAGTTCCAACTTGGGCAGGGCTATCTCCGGTGTACGCGTAGATGGGAGAAAGAAGAGCAGGGGTATTCTGGTCCATATACATCGTAGCCCGGATACCCTCCTTCTGGACCGGATTATTACCTGGGAGTTTATTCAGGGTTCCCGTGGCTACAAAGACCGTGAGATACAATCAATTATGATGCTTCCAACGTACTTTGTTCATCAATGGCTTTTGTGATTCGGCACGTCTGCCCGTGGTCCATGTGGAAAATTCCTTGGTCAACACAACAAGTAGGCTGCCCATCAAGTTTTAATATATCAAGACAGAGGAGAAATTCACACTCACGTCGCCATAAGGATTGCAATGACAATTGTCTACTGCCTTCTGCAGAACTCCTTTATCCCAACCATTGAGGAAATCTTTATATCTGGTGAGCAGGTCGAAACAAGGCAGCCAACGCAACATACCGGCATGGTATCCATATCCGGTGGGATCTCCATAAGAGTACCTAAACATGCTGTCAGTCGCTTGTATTGAAACCGACAAAGGGTAAGTACACAAAAGGCTGTGTTGGGTTCATGGCCTGAGAACGGACACTGTCAAAATCGTTTGAAGACCAATAAACCTATTCAAACGTATGTTAGGAATCAAGAGCCACGGAAAATCAAAAACATGATGACTTGACCTCGATGAAAATACGCGGAAGAGTGACCGGAAATTTGGGATCATTGCAAGTACCAGAGTCGGGTCCGCCAGAGGGAAATGCAACATGAGATTTGTGGTCGGGTGAATCGACATTCTAAAAAAAATTCAATGCCATGACTACGGAAATTTGCAAGATATCTCAACGAACCTTGCCATCCCAGCAACTCGGGAAGTTCTGTAGCCAAAGTCAGATCGGGTTCTAATAACACATTATCCGGAATGGATACGTACAATCTGAGCACGGATACCCGAAGGGCAGCTATTGGAAGGCAGAGAATTCCAGCGGGTAGAGGCCCCATTGAAATCTAAGCATAGGAAGGTGACAGCTTGTTGAGCATAGCTCTTGGAATCGAATGTGCGTAGGGTAGGGTCCCCTAATAATGATCAGGCCAAGTTGAATCATCCAAAGATGACTGATCTCACCGCTGAGCATACGAAACTATTTAACACAGGATTAGTTTTCTTTGGAAATTGGAGAAGTGAAGAAGGCGTACATCATCTGGGAATGCAGTAGTGGTTCCAGGAGTATCACTGAACAAATAATCTTTGTAAATGCAGACTGAGAATCGAACCACGAGAGATGAACGGTAACAACATACATCTAAATCGCAAAAATGAGTAAATCAGAAGAACTGGTAGAAATATACGAACATGACTGCCCCGCCATCCATACTTGTGAAGCTGCCGTTAGCCCATCTGTGAAAGGTTATCAAGACTCTGGCAGACGCCTCGTAGTCTTCCGACATACTGGAAGTAAAGGTGCTGAAGAGTAACAAGTAATTAGTCATTTTAGTAGAAGATTAGACCTGGTTACATACAGGAAACCAGTAGTTGGACTTGTCTTCTGGAATTGGTATAGACGTACACTGGCTCTGCCGGAGAGCAGCAGTGTTGGTGTTCATCCTGAAATTGCTCCCGCCGAGGACTAAGCGAAATTCGATCAATATTTTCGGCTACCGAATTGAAATTCTACCACTGCCGTACCAGAATGCACATGGCCAGAGACTCTGCCAGGATTGACAATAGGATCGATACGTTCAGTAGTAATGAAGTCCTCTAGGTTTTGAATAACAGTTCAACTGTCTCGCCGCCATGAAGAAAAAGAACACCGACCAATACCCATCAACCAATACGCTTTGACGCTTGAAAGAACAGCAAGGAGAAGGGCGAAGGTCTTCATGACATGTCGCGCCATCGAAAGAGCGTGAAAAGGAACGGAAGGCCCGAGGACGGGGAATATAAGGGAACGGCAAATGAAAGGTGTTAAAGCTCAGAGAAGTAATCCTGGACAAACTGCTCAAAACTTCCTCATAAAGTTTGTCTTTATTTGCTGTCCGGAAGAGGCTCGGGGTCAGCGATTAGCTAGCCACATCCCCTGACAATTGATTTCCAGAGTGCGCGGAGCAGGAATCGGTGTCCAGGTCGTTCGAATCGTCTTGACACGGTCACGCTATCCGACATTCACAAGAGCACTAGCTATCATAGGACCTACTCTCAATTGCCAAATGGGCATATCCTATCGTCTAAATGGAGTTTCTCGTTCGAGTCCAGATACACGCACGTCATAAGTAATGAATGGTTACTGACAGTAACAGTCTAGTCATTAAATGAGAAGTATCGGTGGGAATCTTCTTCATAACTCAAGGCCACGTGGCTTGACCGGGGAGGCACACTTCAATCTCAAAGCACACCCCTGCTCTAAAGCTCAGGAAGCGGAAAACGGACGAGGATACACAAGCGATGAGGAGCCCGCACACGAGGACTTCCGACGTGTACTGCTTGTGCTTGATCATCATTTCGAGAAATAGAGTTAAGATTGATGCTTTGAACCCTTCGCAATCAAGCAACGAGGGAAGAGAAGATCGAACAGGGCGATAACGACCAACTTCTATGGCATGGAATTACAGGGCTCGGAGATCCTGAGAACGTTAGTTGCCATAGCACCTGTACTTGCGATTTTGAAAGACGATATGGATTGCTATAGTTGCAGGTGATACGCAGTGATCACTGACATAGTAAGCGGGCAATAATATTCGTCATAGATGATAAAGGTCATGCTTCACAGCCTTCGAACACGCGGACCCAAGGAGCTCTAGCAGAAGGGACCGAAACCCCCTGAAAGGGACACTAGGCACGCAAGAAAATTGCCTAGAAGAACAAGCAATCTGTCACTATACATACGTTCTTCTCATGCACTGTTCTAGAACTTGGGTGCCGGAAGGATATTATAGCGATAGAAGACTGCAAAGGGCACGCGGTGACACTGCGATTCGGAGGTAGGTACTCATCGAATCAGCCGAGAATCCTCGGCAACCCGTTCTCCATTTCTCTTCGACAGTGAAAAGATTGCCCTCTCGAGACCGAGATATGTATGGACACGACAGGGACAGATAACACCAGTCTTGCGAATCTTCTCCGAGTCCTCGCTACGCCACACGGCAAGTCGAGTGAATGTGACATTGCCGTGCGGATTAGCCTTTCCACGGATGCCGACCAAGACGGTTGGGTTGACGATTCCAAGATCCGCAATGCCACCGCCTGAATTCCCAACAATATGAGGTATGAGAGAACCGCGTCCGAAGACAAGAATCATAGAGCTTCATGAGCATCAAAGTAGGCACTTTTCCAGGGAATCATCGCATGATTTCTGTTGAAGATCATTTGAAGAGTTGTTGTAATCCTGAAGAGTTATCTGATGCTCACTATCTGTCAATTAGGTCATGGAAACAGTTCGAATGTGCTCAGCGTATCTTTGAACCTTAATATGTACATGTCACGGTAAGAAAAGGGCAGACTTATCTATCAACAAACCTTTGACCAGTTTCCGGGGCAAGCCAAAGCGGGATTTCCCGTCGACCTGCATTCAGGCGCGTGGTCTTTGATTGTAGGAGCTATGCCCCGTGCCTATCGGCACGAGGGCATGGGGTCGGTCTTCGTTATGGCCATCAAATTCTCGCAGACCACATAGCACACAGAAGGGTTTCGAATTTCAGGAGCTTGAACCACTGAGATTGTGTTCTCATTGCACGAATGGATAAGGCGGAGAAGCTTTCGTGTCTGTGGCTTACTGTCAACTCGACCCGGCATTTGTTGACACATCATTCGACCAGCCAAGTAAGCTCTGTGTACGATACATTGACGTGACCTTTGCTGTTCCTGGGATACCCGATATGTACTTCTGTCAGTTTTCTCATTCTGCCGACATCACTTCACGTCAGTATTACCCCGTTCCAAATCTTACGCAACGTTCTGATGGTAGCGGAAAACTTCCATACCGTGTCATTTTTGACAATCTTTCAACAAGGACTACTCACCATTTCCCCATTCTCATGCAATTCGAAGAAGCGAACACCATCCTGATTTCCTCTATACTCCGCCCTTAATATAATCATGATTTACCTCTCGCTCTGGATGCCGTAAAATTCATCATTTCCTGTCTTTGTTTCTACTTGATGACAGGCTTCTCATCTTCAGGCCAGAACGTTAGACGTTAATCATCTTGTGCGACTACTGAATTCTAGACAACTAGTTCTATAAACCATTGATTTTTTACCATGGTTTTCTTTATGATCCTGCGCGATCGCTTTTGCAGCCGGCAACGATTATTGCTATATTTTTCCGGCTCATCTACCCTGCTGTGAGCTTATCCACGATTCTATGGCCTGTGCCTTTATTGTAACCCATCTCCTGCGAGTAGGTTAATCACTGTCTCACAGAGTCATCAACTATGGGAGGGAGATCAGTATAGCTTAACTGGATGATGCTCGTGCGCTCGGCCCAGAGGTCGCTAGCGTTGAGTAAAACAGAGATGCTCAAGCGATTTCATGCAGTCCGGCCACTCAAGCTGAAAATATTCCGTATCTGATCCCCTTCTCTTCTCTGCACGAAGTACGTCTGAACATTGAGCTCGTAAGGCATATAGTCTCGAAATACTTCAACACTTCGGTCACAATCACTCAAGTCTGGCAAGGTTCAAAGAGCAGAGCAGCTGAACACAACAATTGATAAAGATTATACCACTTATTGCGATGATGAATGCGAGGTGGCGGCGAAGGAGCCAGTATACTCAGCGACCATGATCTACCCCAGCTCACCCCGGTTGAATGTCACCATATGATGATGATTCAGACGAAAAATGTCATCGACGAATTCATCAGTTTTCCTGCCCTCAAGCTCGTAGTTCCTATCTCCCTTTCAACACGGAAGAGCGACCCTCCCATCAATAGTTATCTTGACGCAATGTCATGCCCAGCGTCATAAATTCATAGTGAATAGCGTCACTCTTCATAATTTCAGTTAACTGTTTCTTACATAAGATGGTTACAGTGACAATGTCGCGTTTCGCATCTTCTTTCCGAGTCTCCCGAGGTATTTTTTTAGCATCATTTGATGTCTAGACAGCTGTCGGCATAGTATACGAAGATCTTTTACAGGGATTTTTAGCTGTTGTATGGTTTTTCAACGGTGTCCACGCCTTCAGTCATCTCCTATCGAGTGTACGCATGCCCAACTCGGGCAGTGCTAGTTCCTTTTTGGAATACAGTGCCTCTCGTCCAGTTTTACGATGAAAACGGGAAAGAACATCTAGTTGGCACATTAATGTGCTCGGGTCATCATCTCCCCGAACCACTGTGCTCTGCATGGACAATTTCGTCAGGATTGAGACAGATATGGTTGGAAGTTCCTAAGCAGCCCCAGCCTGCATGTGGGTCGCAAGCGAAAGTCAACCCTATCAAAAGCCAACGTCATCGGATTTGTTGATGACATATCGCTGCTGGGATATCGATATCGATTGTTGTCTAGGTAGTTTAAGGGCAGTATTATATGCAAACAGTAGGTTTCATTACGACTTTATGTGTACATCAAGTTGAAGTCATTTGACGACGTCCGAGTCTGCGAGGGACTTCTTCCGTGCATGCACACTCTAACACCCTATACCCGTTGGAGTGTATAGTGTATAGTGTGAGAATGCATGAACACCACCAGTGCTGGTGTATGGAGTCCGAGGGAACGACGAAGCGCAAGAGGCCAAGGTTGTATCTCCAGGTCCCCAGGCGCAAACGATCTCTCGACTAGGATGCTGATTATGACGAAATGGACCTGGCTCTGCAAGAAGAAGAAAGCCACCTCCTTAGTTGAGGAGATACGAGTATGAATTGAACGCTCCGCTAGTCTCAGGCAATAGCACGGAGTCAGTGCCTGCAATCTTGAGGTTCATATCACCGAGCTGTTGTTCAAGTGCGATAAATCCTTCCGTCTGTAAGAACTACATCAGGATATTAGCTTCTTTTAAATTAAACGACAAAGGCAAGAAAAAGTTTACCTTGGGAAGCGAGTCCATCAGCATCACACGAAACGTGTGCCCCTGTATCTTGTTGAAGTGCGTCATAAGATTCTGGAGCTGCTCGCCATTACAGTTCATGATCCGAGCCGTCCTATTCTCCAAATTTGCATCTGAGCCCCAACCCCTTTCTTTGTTCGAATTGCAACTCGGCGAAAGTGGTACCATATCAATGAAACGGAATAATTCATTCCGGAGCGTATAGTCTGTGTTCAGCTCAAACTGGCTGTCGGGGTGGAGATAGGACTTGTATATGTGTACTGCCTTCCTTAAGAGCGCCTGATGGTGGTTCTTACGATCTTGCTTCACTCGTGTATCGTAAGTGGAAAATTGATTGGTGGTGGTGCCGGAGATGGCGCTGGAGGTGACGTTCAATTTGCGATTGATGGCATCAACATCGAGCCAGTAGAGGATGTGTTCCTCGCAATACTTTTCATGCAAAAAGGTACGGAAAAGGGAGCGATAAGATTGTTCTCTGAGGATGTAATGCAACTGGTTTGTAGGTGTTGCGCGTTTTTCTGAGGCTGAAAGATTCGTCGGGATATGATCGGATTTTTTTTGGAAACGATGCTTACCCCCGGCCTTTTCATCAAGTTCTTCTGATGTTCGTTTAGAAAAAGACTTCAGTATATCAGTATTGAGGTCCCATCCGGCAACGCAGCGCCCTTTGTCGGTCACTTGGTAATACACCTTATTGGCACACCGAAACTCTCCTTGAGTCTACGAGTGGAACATGACTATCAAAACGATGTAAATAAGACAACGTCGATGCTTACCTGACTGCTCAAGTTATGCTCTCGATTGTCAGATGAATCGTGGACAGTGAATATGACAGCATGATTATTGTACTTCTCTGGATTACCAACCAGGGTTACCAGCCCAAGACGCTCAAAATGTGCCGCTGCCTGTGCCGCCTCTTCTCTTCCGCTGACAGACGTGAAGTTACAGAGCCATTCCAGCGCATCAGCTGCAGTGAAGCAAAAGTGACGCCGTATTGCCTTCGGTGAAAGTAACCCCGAGCGGTCCATGACGTCCGCCAAGCCAATGCCTTCAATTTGCTTAAAGTGTAGCAGAGGGAGATCCAGGCCATTTCTGGAGTAGTTAGGCTGTTGTCCCACAAACCATCGAAAGAGTGTGATAACACTGTTGTATGGGAAGATGATGTTGTCCTCCGCAGCCTCTCTCTCGACATGAAACAATGTTGGGCATATGATCTCAGATTCAAGAACAGGTTGGAGGTGGTCGGCGTCGATCCCCGTTCTCTCAATGAAGGACTCGAGCACGTACAAACCTTTTGGCGTCACGCAGTATAAACTCTTGTCTTTAAAGAACTTGAGAGATTGGTCGAGGGCGTTCCGGATGAACCGAGCGTCCATGAAGTGTTGGCAGAGTTCCATGGCCACATGCCGCGTCATTGAAAACATAAAGTTTGTCGTAGTCGTGATAACAGACGATGGATCGTCTGGGTCCGTTGTACGCATCGATTGTGAGAATTTGAGCTTCTCCAGAGTTTGAACGGCTTCATCTCTGGACAAAGTCAGTCATCCACGCCTGATTCAAATATAAAGGACCTACGTCGAGAAAGAATTTGGGTAGGTTCGAAAGAAAAGCCTGTGAGGCTTTAATTCAATTGCTATAATAAATGTTGCAAAGAGATCCACAGTGTCCTTGGAACTACCTCAGACGACAAGGGGACACACATGACGACAATCTGACCTTATAAAATGGCCGTCCGACCTTTGTCAACTTCAGAACATGTTCGGCTGATTCTCTCCCCTCTGGTAGCTGACGCTTTGCCATTACCTCTAGACCATTAGAGTTCGAAGGTTTCGCATCGTCTGTATGTTGAACGGAGGACATTCAACTCGAGATCGATGCCAGATGAAAGCGAGCAAGTAGGTGTAGATGTCCCTATGGCCCTGGCGAATGGAGGAGTTGATGCCAGATTAATAAGTACCAGTGATCTGACTGAGTATCAGACTATTGATTGTGCTGACAGAGGTTTTGACAGGTCACGTTAAGGGCAACGTCCCAATGGACGATTTTCTCAGACTCTTAGCATAGAAGGGATCGGCGTCCACCCGAACATACATTTTCTAGCCTTACCTGGCCGCTGTGGAGTCGATTAGACAACGGTTCGAGACTGCCTCCGGCTCGGACTTGGATAGACGAAGTTCTGACGCTACCAACGTCGACAGCACTCTCAAATACTAATTATGAAGCACGTATGGAGCAGACTGGAAGAAGAATGAAGGAAGGGCTCATTGTCAAAGAAGTAAATTAGCAGTTATTTGGAAGTCCGCCCATACCCGAGTTTTATTCAGAGAGGAAATTGGGCGCTTAATTTTCCGCTGATTTCCGCTAAATAGTTATCAGGGGTGCAACGTTCAACAACCTGTATTTTGCTACTACCTGACGCTTTAATTGATGAGAAGCTAAAGGGGAAGTGTAAATAGCCAAAGCCAATAGACTCGGTATTTTCCGGTCCAAACTCGTGGGTTCGACGATGTCACACCGGTGCCCACAACGATGTTGCGGTGTCTTTCCCCGCAGCTTACAAGGCACATAGCTCTAGCAACGAGGAATTATTCGCAAGCAGCAAATTCTATACCACTCAATCCAAAATTAACGGCTCTTGTAACACCCGAGGACCATCACGAGGCTAAAGCATGGATATCGAAATTCAAGACACAGACAATACCGAAGTCATTAGTTGAGTTGAACTTCTCACGAAGTTCCGGACCAGGTGGTCAGGTATAAGATTATCAAATCATCAACTTCACTAATCTAATCTTCTTGAGCCAGAACGTCAACAAAGTCAACACCAAAGTAACTTTGAAATGCCCTCTGGATTCACCATGGATCCCCGCGTGGGCCCACGCACACATCAAGGCAAACGTACGACATCACATATAATGTTCCCTTGATTACTAACGAATGCGCCGATAGCCACACTACGTCTCGTCCTCAAAATCAATCCAGATCCAATCGACAGTCTTTCGTTCTCAATCCCAGAACATTGATGACTGCCTGGCAAAGGTGCGCCTCATTCTTTGCTTGTCTAAGGACTCAGTTGAGAGTATCAGCTGCACGACATTGTCCTAAGCGCATCATCGGTCGATATCAAGAATGAGCCAACTCAAGAGCAAAGAAAACGCGTCGAATTCTTGGAACGTGCTGAAAAGGCTCGCCGTCGTCAGGAGAAATCTTATCGAAGCGAAGTGAAGAAAAACCGATCCAAAGGAGGGTGGGATTGAGGCTTCGACTGTTAATGATCGAATTGGAAGGTGTTTGGTTTTACACAGCACTTGATGAGCTCAGCACTCAACTATACTTATGTATTAAGTACAGTCTGCATGGACCCTTGCCGGAAATGTCTCTCCCATCAAGGGATCCATAGATTATGTTTCAGACATATCAAGGGCCCGGAGCTACGTGCATAACTAATGGGGATATCTCTCTTCAGGAAACAGCCGCTTACAAGAGGCTTCGAGTTATTATTCGTCCTGGTTCATATAAAGCTAATCAACTACTCATTTCATACTCATTGAAACATGGAACATGTAGACCCGGCGAGGTCCACGCATGAACAACCGGGGCCCGTACTAAGTCTATTTGGCCGTGAGTGTACCGTTGTCCTCCAGGGTCAGGTCTGTTTGGGTTTGACCGGCGGTAGATTTTCCGTCCTGCAACGGTAGTCTAGGTAGCTTACCAAATAAGGCAGAGCACGGTCATAAGAGCTGAGAGTCTCGCGACAGAACTGGTCTAAGTCATATAGATTGCAAGAACTGCCTAAGTACATTGTAAATAGGCCTCTTTTATGCTACTGTTGTTGGAATAAGAACTGAATAGACCCGGGAAGTATAGGGACGGGGGACCCCATTGTGATCCCATGAGCAGTGATGGCGATCGGTAAAAGTATTTTATTTGCTCCAGATACGCTCTATAAATAGAGATCATTTTATTTGACTGTTTCTGAATTTATTTAATAATTTTTACCTGAGAAAAACATGTTGGAAATTATATAACATGTTTCTAATTGATGTTTCTCAAGAAACTTACATAATTTTCTAAAGTGAGTGTAGAATGGCCAAAGCCAACTTCTTGGCAGTCAAAAAGTTGTGAGTGCATCTCCTCCAAAATTGAGATAATAGTGTGAAAATAGTGCAAATCGATGCCAATTTACAATGACTATCAAGTCATCTCATTAGATTTCTGTAATTCTCACTTTGAAATTTTTGGTCACCTTGGAATCTAGATTTTGGAGCCTGAAACCATGATACTGACTCTGATTGCCTTTTTAGAATGCTCTCTCCAGTGATAAGATAAGGAAATTATGACTAGAATATAGTTTTATAGAGAATCAACACTCATCATGACTTGAGCACTAACATGGCAGTAAGAGCGGTATTTGCCAATGGCAACATCAACCTGATGTGCATCAAGGCCTTTCCTATGTGAGTTGAGCAGGTTGTGTTGTGAGATCAAGAAAAAAAGTGCACAAGTAAACATTGATATAGTACCAACTTTCAATAAGAAGGCATTAATTGTATTTTTTGGACATTTGTTTTGAAGCTCTTGGACAAGTGCTTTGGCAGACTTGAAGGTACCATTACTGGGGAAATAAAATCCTGATATGATTGAGTCAGCACTCAAATGGATGGTGGACCTTGCAAGTCAAGTTTGGCAACCACATTTAGGCATCTTTTTGAAGTTGGGTTTATTGGTGTTAGGGAAATCTCCAGAGATAAGTTGGGTTTATTGATGATGATGATGATGATGATGATGAATTGGTTTATTTTGTTAGAGAGTTATTTTGTACATGAGAATTGTGTTCTAACTCCCACAGTATGTAAGGGGTATGCTAATTATGGACACTCTAGTAGGTACTCTGGCTCGATGCTTTTTCAGGCATGCCAGTTACACCTCATAGCCACTTTACCACAATTTGATCATACTCAAATGCTTCATCGGAGTTCATACTACTTCACATATCTAACTCCCCGAACTATCTGCCACTAATGTGCCATCCCAATGATTGAACCTGTCTACTTTCATCAATGCTTGCTGGTGATGGCCGAGGCTCCATGACTCTTACCCCCCCCACACCCAGAGGCTATTTTTAGCAGAGTCCCCAACTCCCCTGCAGGGGCCATGGAAGGGCCGGCAGTCCGGGGGATCCCGCAGTCCGTATGAGACCTAAAGACCCCAACACAGGCTTACCAAATCCCAACCAATGTGTCACATGGTACTTTGGCAACTAGAAGGATGGCCAATTAAGGCCTAGACTGTTTGACACCTATTGTTATCCCTACCCATACCACGGCTTGCTTAGTCAGTGAGTTACCTCTCCCAAATCCTCTGCATTGGGGAATCCTTTCCTTTTCCTGATT
>JAGDQM010008494.1:6068-17606 GCA_017580835.1 Termitomyces bulborhizus
CTCTTCGCCTGGGAGTCGAACCCAGCTTTCGCGCGATAAGCCTTTATGACAGGCGCGTGTACTAACCGATATACTAGCGAAGACTATACAACTTCAGGCAACGCCTGCCTCTTGATAACCATTAAAAGCTTGAAAAATCGAAATATTCAAGATCTTCAGGACTAGACTGTACCTGACGGAGGTCTGTGCCCATCATAGCCAGTGGAAGAATGCTGCCCTAATTTCCTTACGTGGAGTGGACCACCGTATGCAAAACGTGTTCAAGGAAATTTCCGAAAAGGGCCCTGGCGCACATTGTTGCACGCGAAATCAGGGTGGCGCAGGATGGTGTCCAGCTTTGACAAAGGGCCAACATAACCACGTGAGACCAAGTTGATGCTTTGGCACTGAGTTAAAAACCTGGAAGAAAACGCTTGATCCATCCTCGCTACCCCTGCTGCTATCCTGCATATACCATCCCTATCAACCGCGCTTACACGACGGTATTTTAGCGGCCACTCACAATTTTGAGCTTTTTTCCGACCCCCGCTCCAAGTTATACAATGTTGAACGGAATCAAACGACTTTTAAATGGTCAAACTTTGGAGGCCATGAAAGGGGTGATGACTAGGGGACCTTTGGTGAGTGTATCGTCATTTCTGAACAACGACCCCGCTGGAACTCACTGGTATTTATCGAGGTTATTCATGACCAAAATGACATCGAGATGCCTCATGGCAATTTCATGGCTTACCAGGATCGCCCTTCAAGGATGTTGAGCCAGCAACTCATTGACGATCTTGCCGAAATGAGGAAGAATACCACCGTCTTCGGTCGTGACCCCGCTGAAGACAGGTCAAAGTGTTCCTTCTACGAGCCTGGCGCTTCGCTTGCATGGCCTCCCGTCCATCCTCCTGCCGCATATGACTTCAGTGCCGATGGCTGCAGGGAAAAATCGAGCTCCCCTCCCCTTCCATGGCCTCCCGTCCACCGTCCTGCTCCCCTTCAATACGACTTCGATGTCGATCACTTTAAGGAGGAATCAAGCTCCCCTCCGCTTGCATGGCCTCCCATCTACAATCCTGCTCTCTTTCAACGGGACTCTGTCCCCCGTGTCATTCCTCCTAGCATTGGTGAAAAAATCTCCTTCGATCCGTTCTCGTGCGATTCCGATTCGGAACGTACGACCGTGCGGAGTATCGACACACCTAACGGAAAAATCTTCGCACCTGTTCCGCAAATTCCAACCGCTGCTGCACTAGCAAACTTTGAGGCGATAGCCCTTGCGGCATCCGCAGCTGACGACATGGTCGGTGGAGATCCGTCCGACTCGAGGAATAGCGAAGACATCTACCTTGGCGGATCCCCGGGGACCTCTCACAGGCTAACACCTCTTCAATGCTCCGACTCATCAACCCGCCTTGACCACGACTTACCAGTTTTCCGACCAACAGCTCCAGCCCCTGTACCCAGGATCATTCCCCATATCATTGGCGAGGGTGATTCCTTTAACCCGTTTTCACATTGCCCCGTCCTTGCGGAATCAAAAACCCGAGGTATCGACACACCTACCGGGAGGATCTTCGCGCCTGTACCGCAGGTTCCAACTGCTGCCGCACTCAAAAACTTTGAGGCCATAGCCCTTGCAGCAGCAGTGCCTGCAGCTGAAGGTGTGATCGAGAAAGAGCTTTCTCCGGACGGCATGTTATCCGATAGGGCCGAGGGTTCTGGTTCCTCCAGGACAAAGGCAGCACCTACCGCCCACAGTATCGCTTCTCATATCATTGGCGAGGATGACCCCTTCAATCCTTTTTCATATATGTAATTTCACCGTTGGGAGATGGTGCGAGGAGGATGCAATGCCAAACATGATGAGGATGAGCGTACTAGACGAAGAAGTTTTCGAACAAATCAAAGTTGTATCTGATGGCAGGTTTGCATCCGAGATTAGGTATACGGGGCATTTGGTTCTGGTGTCGTCCTAGCCAACCACAGAGTACGCTGCGAACAGGCTACAGCTGATAATCGCCCCAAGAGTTCTCGTGGCCTGGAATAGACGGGAAGTTGAGATGGAACTTCATGTTGTATATATTGTTTTCTTTGAATTTGTATCGGTCTATGATTCCTTTGAGACAATCTCTGATGAAAGGTGCGGAGAAAGACCATTAATAGAAAAGGCGGGTGAATCTATGGATTGTAATGAGGGCGTATAGATTGGATGTCTCAGGTCTCACTTGTTGAATACAAAACTCAAAAGAAGCGAAGGTTGCAGAGATAAGATTAGATCTTGATCATCCGTGCAGCTCCTTGGGGAACAAAAGAAACAACAGCCACACATCTTCATTCCGTCGCCAGCTACGTACGCTCTGCATGTTCGTATAGTGCTATGAGATACCCTTCCACTACGATTGAGACAGAGAGAATAAATCGGGATTATTCTCCTGCCAAGTTGGACACTTCACCGCAAACCAGAGACGCAAACTACATTTGAAAGCCTGGATGAGGGGAGTCAAGTAATGATCAAAAGTCTGTTTTGTCGATCGCTGATCTTGTCGCAGTCTCTGATGCCATGATATCGAAAGATGCTGCCATCAAACTCTGATTCGAAAAGACATCAGTCGGCGAGTTTGGAGGAGTACGGACGTCATCTCCAAAGGTAGAATGGCGGTGAGGAGTGATGCTGAGGCCTTTTGTGGAAGAGCTGAGAATCTTGTCATACGTGACATTGTCAAGGACAAGGTCGGAGATTGACGTCGCAGGACCATGTGTGGTAGTGGAATAGATTCCACCTCGCTGATGGGTATTGGACGGCTCTGCGAGTATCGCTTTGTCTGGTTTCGTATCGGTTGTTAAGGGTGTAAAATAGGTCTCGGGATCCACAATTATCTCGCTGCGAGTCTCAGTCGCTGTAGACGTTGAACTTACGTGCGCAGGCAAGACAGACGAAGACATTTGTAGTCCTGGAAGTAGATGCTCAATTACTTAGGAAGAGGTGGATACGATTCATGTACTCACCGAATTGCTCTCAATTCTGTTGAAGGTGCGGTGAAAGAATGAAGGAGTTTGATTCGTGAACGCCTATTTGAACATAGGTCAGGGCTGTGTAAATGACAATAACTTCTTGATTAAGTCTTGTCAACCTCAAGGCACATGACGAGATATACATTAGCCAGACAAGCGGTCAAAAGCCAACTCGCGTTCAGCATCAATAAGGTTTCTTGAGAGGGTATAGCTCTGATAAAAGATGCAAGACAAAAACAAAACAAGTTTTAGAATATACTATTGAGAAGAATCCATGGACCTGCCCGGCCGGACCTTGAATTTGGACCTTACTCCATTTGAACTTGGTGATATTCGACCAGGTTTGCATAGGATCGCTCCACTTTCCGAACTATTCTTGAATATCTCGGAAAGCACCCATGAGTTTGTCCGAACTCCAGGACCATGTGAAGGGCTTGTGCTCCACGGCGAGACCCCATTTTTGTCAGGCATCGTGACTGGGAAGAACTCCTCTTTCAAAAATAGATCATTCTGTATGTTTTCGTCTGTTAAGCTTTTGCTTCAAAATTATCAGTTCAATATGTTATTCTCCAAGTGGCACTATTCTCATTCTACCAGAATCTCGTCAGATTGGCAAGAATACCTCGAATACAATGCAAGACAAGAATATTTAATGCCCTTTCTAATCTTGTTTTCGAAATATCGAACTTCCAGAGTATTCTCCACTTATTCTGGACGGCTAGTTCTCGGTACATACGCCAACGATGCGCCACGTCGTCTGATACCTTCCGCCGCCATCTGAATTAATATGTAAGAATAGATTGATGGTGAAAATTTCACTCCTTCGCTTGGAATACGGCTGAGGGCCTACTGCTAGGTGTTTGTGCGCAAACTTCGACCGGATTTTTTCCACCTCACCACATATAAGATGGACGCCAGCTCGCAGAGTCGCCTCAGCAGAGACACCTGGTGAAATGTTCCCCAAAGCCGTCCTTACTGCGCTCTCATTCGTCGCCATCGTTGGTGCTCAGCAGGTTGGCACCAACACTGCTGAGACTCATCCACCCCTCACATGGCAGAAATGCACGTCTGGCGGCAACTGTACTCCCACCTCAGGTTCCGTCGTAATCGATGCCAACTGGCGTTGGGTACACAATGTTGGTGGTTTCACAAACTGCTACACTGGTAACACATGGGATGCTACGCTCTGCCCTGATGACGAGACCTGTGCTGCTAACTGTGCCTTGGAAGGTGCCGACTACCCTGGTACCTACGGTGTCACCACTAGTGGCAACGCTCTCACCCTTAAATTCGTCACCTTCGGTCAACAGAAAAACATTGGCTCGCGTCTCTATCTGATGGCTAGTGATACCCAGTATCAGCTATTCAAGCTGCCCAACCAAGAGTTCACCTTCGATGTCGACGTTTCCGAACTCCCGTGTGGTCTCAATGGCGCTCTTTACTTCTCAGAAATGGACGCCGATGGTGGTATGTCCAAATACCCCAACAACAAAGCTGGAGCGAAATACGGGACGGGTTACTGTGATTCCCAGTGCCCCAGAGATCTCAAATTCATCGCCGGAGAGGTGAAATCTTATTCACTCTTCGTAGGAATTATTTTTAACAGTTCTTCTCGTAGGCAAACGTCGAAGGTTGGGAACCTTCTGACAACGATCCCAACACAGGTCTTGGCAATTACGGTGCCTGCTGCAACGAAATGGATGTTTGGGAGGCTAACTCCATATCCTCTGCCTATACCCCACATCCCTGCACACAGACAGGTCTCGTTCGCTGCACCGAGGAGGCATGTGGAGGCACCTCCAATCCTGAAAACCGCTACGGTTCCATTTGCGACCCTGACGGGTGCGACTTCAACTCGTACCGCATGGGCAACACGACATTCTACGGCCCGAGCATGACCGTTGACACCACTCGCCCATTCACAGTCGTTACCCAGTTCCTCACTAGCGACGGTACTGCTTCTGGCACCCTCAGCGAAATCCGCCGCCTCTACGTTCAGAATAACGTCGTCATTCAGAACTCTAAGACCAACATTGCGGGTATGCAGTCTCTCGATTCCGTCACTGACGCTTTCTGCTCTGCGCAGAAGTCTGCTTTCGGAGACGAAAACGACTTCGAAAGGAAGGGAGGACTTCGAGCTATGGGTGCCGGAGCTGCCAATGGCATGGTTCTAGTCATGAGTCTTTGGGACGATCATGCGGCCAGAATGCTCTGGCTTGACAGCGTCTATCCTGTCGGTGGAGACGCAAACAAGCCAGGTGTCAAGCGAGGAACTTGCCCCACTGATTCCGGTGATCCCAGCAAAGTTGAAAACGATTCCGCCTCTGCCAGCGTCACTTACTCTAACATAAAGTTCGGAGATATTGGTTCCACCTACACTGCCAGATAATTCATTAAATCCAGTGATGAGCAGAATTTTCGCGACTTCCTTCCAATGATTATTAACGATACTTCGCAGAACAACAGACAGTAGCTTCTGCTGTCTTCTTTGTACACAATTGACTATCACAAAGTTATATACATGCTGATCTGTATATAAAATCCTTATACAACATGAGTTCTTATTCTCTCCGTTTGCGAACAATCGAGCCGGAGTTCCATTCCAAGGTGACAATTAAATCTTGCCAAAACATATTCGGTAAAGCTTTAGTCATTTCATTATGCATCTGACAAATAAGACTGAAAAGAATCATATCGTTGATGAGTAATAAGTACAAAGGAACATGACTATGCCTTACCACGCAGTCGGCAGGCCTACATAGTCCGTAGCCTCTGATAGATCTATAGTATTCATTTTTTGTCTCGAATGCCTGCACGAAAAGAATGACTCAAAGTTTCAGAAAGGCAAAAGGGTTGGATCATTTCTCAACAACGATCGATGGGATGCCTCTCTTGCACTATGCATTTTGTCTCTACGCGAACGACTGCAGGCAGTGTCCCCAGCGAAAATGAAAGCCCCGCTTTGATGTGAATTGTCAAATGAAAAAACCTTGACTATTGACGAAGGCGGCATTTCGACTCGGACCAAGTTAGTGTCAGGTATCGTAAATACATATTCTTGTATTGTCAAAGAATGTGTTTGTCCCGGAAGGTGGTATGAGTATGCAAATTTTGCATCTTAGAATTTTTGTAAAGAGGTTGAACGATTCGCATTCATATGATGACGAGTTTTGATCATACATGGGGAGTCACAGAGGAGTTGATTGGGAAGGTGATTGGTGCTAACTTAGACATAACTAAATTTTTATATACTGGAAAAAAGGGCTACCACATGGTTATTGAATACCCTCCACTACACTCACTCTTTCATCGCCATGAGATCAGAGACACTGCGAGTAGAACGGGTTCATAACGGTGCAAGTCGTACCAGACTCACAAATCGTAGCACCGGTCCATCCGGTACCGCCGCTTCAGATGCGTTAGAACCATGATCAGTAAAATCGGGATAGGAGCAACTCACCATTGACCGAACTTCACCTGTGTCGCGCCAGAAGGAGCTGCAGTCGTCGTCTGGCTACTGCCCGGATTAGACGTGGATGATCCACTGTTTCCACTGCTAGTGGAAGTGAAGGTCGAGCCAATGTCGCCGAACCTGATATTCGAATAGATAACTTGTGCATTTGGGGAGTTGCTCTCGACATCAGAGGGGACGCCAGACGAGGTGGAACAGGTTCCACGTTTAATACCTGGCTTGCTTGGGTCGGCGTCGGTGGGGTAGCTACTATCGAGCCAGAGCATGTTGGCTGCGTGATCGTCCCAGACACTTAGGACAAGGACCATGCCATTGGTCATAGCCTTGCTCATGTTAGGAAGTCCTCCTTTGGAGCCAAAGCTATCGGTATCGCCGAACGCAGTCTTCTGCGCGGAGCAGAAGTCGGAGGTGATGGAATCGAGGTCGGAAGACATGCCGGGGATGTTCACTTTGGAGTTTTGGATGACCTTGCCATTCTGGACGTAGAGGCGACGAATTTCGCTCAGAGTGCCAGATGCAGAGCCGGAGCCAGTGATGAATTGGGTGACGACAGTGAATTTCTGGGAAGTGTCGACAGCGAATCCGGAGCCCTGGCCGTAGAATGTCGTGTTACCCATGCGGTATGAGTTGAAATCACAACCGTCGGGATCGCAGACGGAATCGTATCTGCTGTCAGGATTAGAGGTGCCACCGCAGGAGGATCCGGTGCAGCGGGTGAGGCCGGTGGATGTGCAGGGATGAGGGGTGTATGCCGTAGAAACAGAGTTTGCTTCCCAAACGTCCATCTCGTTACAGCAGGCACCGAAATTACCGGTGCCAGCATTGACATCGTTAGAAGAGGGGACCCAGCCCTCGACGTTTGCCTGAACTTGAAGTCAATTTTTGGAACGGTAACACGGTTTAAGACGGACACACCTCTCCGGCAATGAATTTAATGTCTTGCGGACACTGAGAGTCGCAGTAGCCTGTTCCATACTTCGCTCCAGCCTTGTTGGTGGGGAATTTGGCCATACCACCATCGGCATCCATCTCAGAGAAGTAGAGGGCACCATTGAGACCACATGGAAGTTGGGAAACGTCAACATCAAAGGTGAATTCCTGGTTCAAGACCTTGAACATCTGGTACTGGGTGTCGCTAGCCATCAGATAGAGACGCGAACCGATGTTTTTCTGTTGACCGTTGGTGACGAATTTAAGGGTGAGAGCGTTGCCACTAGTGGTGACACCGTAGGTACCAGAGTAGTCGGCACCGTCCAAGGCACAGTTAGCAGCACAGGTCTCGTCATCAGGGCACAATGTAGCGTCCCATGTGTTCCCAGTGTAGCAATTTGTGAAACCGCCGACATTGTGTACCCAACGCCAGTTGGCATCGATTACGACGGAACCTGCGGTGGTAGTACAGCCGCCCCCAGTTGTGCACTTCTGCCACGAGAGCGACGGGTGCGTTTCCGCAGTGTTGGTGCCTACCTGTTGAGCACTAACAACGGCGAGATAGGTGAGTGAGATGAGAGCGAGCTTTGGGAACATCTAAGGAAGCCTAGTCTTAGTAACTTTGTCCTCTGAATGAGGACTTATCATCGTGATGAGGTCCTTTTATACTGATGAGATCGGAGAATAACCGGGAATCTTCGAAGGTTTAGCTTCGTCCGACAATAGAGAATGACATGCCAGCAGATTCGCTTACAATCGACGGATTGCAACTGTCTCATTGCAATTAAGTCACAGGACCTCGAAAAACCGAATACCGCCCGTAAGCCTTCCATAATTCCCCGTTCCTCGTAGAACTTTTCTCCGGATGACATAAAGAGAAAGAAACAGTGGGAAACAATCGTTATCGAAGGTATTTTCTCTTCCGCAATTCGTCACAAGCTGAGTTGTTCCCCAAATGGTCAGATAGACACACCATAAAAATGATGGGGAATTTCCAGCGAGTTTACATGCATGAGAAGGAAGTAAATGATATTTAGTCGAGTGTGGGAAACCAACGGCAAACCTTGGCGCTTGCCGACTCACTGGACCGTATGACACGGCCAGTGTAATATTTGTCTGATGCATATTCTTTTCGGACTCTTCTCAGCCAGTTTGTCATTCACGTTCAACTTCAAAAAAAGTACATCTTAATGGACAAATCCACGTGAGCAAACATAGTCATGTCACGCCACCCATCGTTTCTGTGAAAACTCAGTACAAAACAAAGTTCTCGTGCGGATAGATATCACAGCATTGGATTGCGGTTGAAAAGATAAATATATACCACTTCGCTGAGGGCCGATCAACGACGTTCATCAAGCGTCTCGACCTTTCAAGATGTATCAAAGCTTGATCTTGCCGCAGAATCCTATATGTTGTAATTTTTGGATTCTTACAACCCTTTGGGTCTTCTGAGGAGGTGTCGACATCATATTGTATCTTGACGCTCTAGACAGGCAGGATTGTATAATTCCGCTGGATAATACGCGAAAATGAGGATAATTGTGTGTTCTGGCGGCGCCAAGACTTAGAAACACGAGAACAATAGGTCTTCTTTTTGAATCGGTATGTTGTCGGATAGCAGGAATCAATATACGGTCCCAATGCCGTGTAGAGACAGCTACACGCATCGGATCATGAGGCCTGCTGACCTCCAAGTTCTTTGTAAGTTGAAGGATAACATTGATGGGGTTGATTGCCTTTCTGAATTTGAGCTTTTCGACTCTTGACTTTGGATTAATAGCCATGAGACTCACAGGCATTGTGAAGGTGATGTGAACTTATGTACAACCACGGACAATGACCACATGGACCACGGCGCAAAGTTGGTGGTGAAAAGAAATGTGATTGGACATATCCCTGGTGAGTACTATTGAGATGAATCCCATGCACTTCCATCTGGTGATATGGGATGGGATCATTTTATCGTAAACATAAGCAGGTGGAGGAGAGTTGATATTAGTTTTTGAGTTTGTTGTTCTGAAGTACCACACAAAGGGGGATCTTTCCTTTCTCCCGTAAAGGTGGTGACATGACATGCTCCGAAACGTCCTCAGGAGTGAATAGATCATGTGTTTCAGGAAACTGCCATAACCGTCGGATCTTGGTGTTGCTATTGCTATCCGCATGTTTGAGACAGGACATGTTCTGTATTCAATTGGAGGATCAATGGGCGGGAAAGCGTGCGAGGCGAGAGCGCAGACTGATACAAACGGCATGATATGTGCTGCAGGTTGATCACAATCCAAACCTTTCTCTTGTAATGGCGCGTAAAGGACTCCGAGTTGTCGAAATAACTCCTACTTATATGCTCCCTCCGCAATGCTGCAAGTTCGATACCGGCAACGCATAATTATAAAACAATCAGACAAATGTAAGATGGTTCAGCTTGGTGCGTGAATGACTCGATATTGTAGCCACGTTTGAAGGGGCTCTCGAATAAGTGCAAGAGCGTGTCGACAGATGAGCACAGAAGTACTTTAAGTGATAGTCGAATATAATGCGCAACAAAACTCTTCTGTATAGCAACGTGTAATTTTCCCTCGTCAAGACGAGAGACCAGGCGTGTGGAAACGTGGGCGGAGCTTTTTCGGATTGGCCTCTGGATAATGACGAAACATTGCACGAACTCAGTCCCTAATCAATCAGGATGAGATTAACATAAATGATGTACATGGGAGTTGTCTCTTCCACCAGTGGAATCCTTTCTTCGGTTCAGTAGTAGTGTTTCTGATGGGAGTACTCCGTACTCCGCATTCCGCGCTCGTTTGGCTAACCGGACTTCGAAGTAGGGAAGTATCATGAACAGTTCAAGAAGTCTCTTAATGACCTCAGGTAAAGAGAAATCGCAGTCTCCTTAGGATCTGACTTTAGAACCAAGAGATGGAAAGAAGACAGCTATCCCACGGCTATATGCGCCCGAAATTCGGCAATGAAAATCGCCTCGAGGTAGCAGTACAAGTCTTCTTGACTTACATTACTCTGACAAAGAATCTCCTCTCAGGCACCGCCTCTTAGCCCTGTATTGTGGCTTGCCGGCGGCATAAACCAATATCATTCATTCATTCATTCTCCTCTCAGGCACTCGCAAACTCAAAGTAAAGAATGTACAGCCGAGGAGACCATGCGAGAAGAGACAGTGACCGAATAGCACGAGCTTAATTATCAAACGGTCTGATGATAGCATCATTATTTTGGACTGTCAAAAATGTTGCGACGGCTGTATGAGCCCGGCAGGATGGCCCTTCAAATATGAGGTTCATCAGTTATGCAGATGTATCATAATCGGTCTCTGGCTTTGTCCTTTGGTGGCTGTCGCGTCCGATCGCCTCGAGTTGATTGATATGTGATACCCATGGAAGAGTTCTATGTTAGACGTAATTTGTTATAGGAAGCAGAAATCATCCTCTGGATGCGTTTGAAATCGTTTACAATTTAAGTTGTGCCGGGAAAACGGCATCGGGAAACAACTCGGGCCGGACTTTCACTTCGGCCATCGGAAGTATGTATTCCTTTCGAACCTCTACCATTTGGCGATATCTTGGCTTGCTAGAGAGGACTCACCATGCTGTTCCACCACGCCATCGTTTCCTGAGTTCAAGCTCAAGTAGTACTCCAAATCCTCTTCCCGCTTCTTTCCTGCGAGGCGGGACGTCGAAGGGTATTTTCCTGAACAAGTCGAGCCTTCCTGCAGACAGGTCACAATGGGACCGAGTCTTTCTAGGTATCATGGGTTCACCAGATCCAGAATACGGCCGACAATTGAACGGCATGGGAGGAGGCGTTTCTAGTCTTTCAAAAATATGCGTCGTCGGAGCTCCAACACCTTTGCAGAAGGAAGCAGGAATTGATGTGGAATATACCTTTGTTCAGGTCGGAATACGCGATTCTAGCATCGACTATTCGGGTAACTGTGGAAATCTGTCAAGTATGATTGGTGTCTTTGCTGTCGACCAAGGCATTTGCATACCCCATGTAACCGGAAAACATCTTACCGTCCGCTCCTTCAATACCAACACCTCTAAAATTATTGACACAACCTTCCCTGTCTCATCTACATCCAAATCCATGGCATCACTCGATAACCCGGAAACTGA
>JAGDQM010008495.1:0-17508 GCA_017580835.1 Termitomyces bulborhizus
GCACTCCATCACACACTAGACAGAGCCAGCTTTGTTAAGGGTACCGTCAATGTTGTATACAGGAATGGGTCAGGTCAGTGGTTGGGTAGTCACCTGATGTTGTTCAACAAATGCAATGTCCATGTGGCCCCACTATCTAGAAGAGCCTGGACTTGCTGTGTACACTGCGTGTCCATAGTCTCTATCTCTACCTCAAGAGAGAGGGAGGTAGCTGATGGGGTGGAAGTGTACTTGCATGGAAGACAGTGTTCCCAATTGGGAATGTGCACACAGGGAGGGGGAGGAGCTTTGGTGGGTGTAGGAGGAAGAAGAGGTAGTACAGCTGTGGAGGTCTCAACTGGTTTGCATGTAGAAGAATCAAGAGAGGGAGTTGTATTAGAAGATTCTACTAACAAACATGCAAAGTGGTTGGAGCTAGGCAGTGGAGGTGTACAGTTCATCCACTGCAATGCTAAAAATCCTCCAATATGTCCTTGTCTGCATCCTCTGATGTCCTATCCATCACCTCTGGAGAGGGTATGCCTGAAGCATCCTTTGCAGCTAGGAGCTCTATGATGAGCACGTCTTGTTTGTCGGCAGACAGGTAGCACACATTGAGCCCTTCCAGGCAGCTGCAAGCCCAGTGCCCAGGCTTCCCATAATGGCAGCACATAGAGGGAGGGACTGCTCCCTTCCTTCTGGCAGTGTCAATGTTCATGGACACTCCCATGGAGATCTTCACAGGTGGCACTACTACAGGGGCCCAAGGTGCTGGACCTTATACAGTGGGGGCAGCTGTGGGCACAGGTAATGGGGCTGGTGCCCATTGGACAGGGAGTTTAGTGGGGGGAGCAGGTGCCATTGGTGGGTGTGACCAAAAGGCATGGAATGCCTTGAACTGTTGGTTGGCATGGGCATTCTGATCCACCAGACATGCTGTTGCAATCTAGCCCTCTATGTCCTCATCCTAAGGGTACCTGTCTACTATGCTATCAATCCGCTTGCAGATCAATGGGTCAAGCCCACGTCAGAAACAGAGGACTAGCTGCGCAGACCAGGGGAACCCTGAACAATGAACCAGCTGCTTGAACCTGTCAATATAGGCATTGAGGATGTGGCCCTGCTGATGATAAGAGGTGCCCTCCAGCATGAGGGCTGTGCATTGCGCCTTGTCCAGGTGCATGAACTCAGAGAGGAACCAAGACTTGAAAGTGGCCCAGTCTGGAAACATGTTGGCATCATCCTCCAAAATCTCCTATGCCAAATTGGCCATGTGCCTAGCATTCATGTAGGACAATGCCCACTTAATCATCTGCACCGGATTGCTGAAGGAGGAGGTGTGCAAGCTAATATACAGCTTGCAGGCAGTCAGGAACTGACGTCCTTGAGCTCAGTCTCTGTCAAAAGAGGGAGGAGGGGCAGCCTTGATTGCAGACAAGGTTTTGGAGACAATTGTTGTCACAACAGGGGGCAGCGGGGTGATGGTTGGAGAGGGCAGAGGGGCTGGGGGTGACCCCTAGTGAAGTGGAGCACATGGAGGAGATGAGTTCTTCAAGCTGAGCCTGCATGGTAGAAAGCTACTGAGAGAGAGTGAGTTGGGTAGTGTTAGAGGTGGGAAGGCCCTGTTCTACAGCCTGTAACTGGGCATAGGCATCATCCTGAGCCAGGGCAGAGGTGCCTGGGGCAGGAGGGAGGTCTGAGGCTGGGGTAGTAGGCATGGTAGAGAAAGGACCAAGAAAGAACTGATAGGGGAGCTGACAGGCAGGAGTGGGGCCCTGGATGCAGAAAAGAGGCAGACAGGGGAGCACAACTGCTTGGGTGAATCCAGACCAGTTAAGAGAGACTTATTCTGCTGTAAGGGCAACCTCAGGGAGCTGTGGAACTCACACAACTAGCAGAGGGATATCCAAAGATGTATTAGCAAGTGGCTACAGTGTATAGGGCTAGCTACTCACCTGGCAGAGGGATATCCAAAGAGAATAAGTCTGGAGAATGCTCAGAGGTCATGTGACCAGAAAAGCAGACAATAAGTGACAGGTAATGTATGAAGGAACAGAGACAGAAAAAAGGGGAAAGAGGAAAGGGGTAAAGGAAGGAAAGTGACTGTATGGGAAGGGGAATGAGTGTATGGGAAAGAAAGGAGTATAGGGGCTCAGAAAGGGTGTCCCCTTACAGCGCTTCAACTCCAATTGTTATATCTACATGGGAAACTGCCCATAGACAACCGGCTGCCATGTGTGGTAGGCCTACAGAAACTGCCTGCCAGTCACAACCCTTTTGGAGATAGGTAATGCTGTTTGTTGTGGCGACAAATCTTGAGGGGGGGGTGATGTAAGGGGACATCTGACTTGTCAATTAGAACACAGCCACAGTTGGGTCACCAACTCTATTTGGTCTTAGTCGCATGTATTGCATCATATCTAGCATTACAGACCAGCTGGCCACCCAGCCCTGCATCTTCCCACACCCATTAGTCATCACCTCATAGTAATCGGACTCTATTCCTCCTATTTCTCATCGCTTAGTAACTTGGGCTGCTCACCACACTAGAATTAGTAAGCCACCCATGTATGTATATAAGCAGATTGACAGAGTAGAATACTCTTTGACCTAACAATAACAGCACTTCCCTGGTCTATACAGTAAGCCAACTGTGAGCTCCATAGTCTGTTCCTGCGTTGGCTGCAATCCCTGTGAGTTTCTGCTTGCCCTGCTGCTGCTGCTTTCCCACTTTATAGCTTGCTTGCCTCTGCCCTTGCTTGCCATTGGGTGACCTTGCCTTATGGGATTAGTCCTGCATTGTGAGTGTCCCCTCACAGGTCTATCCACATACATGGGATTTGATTTGCTATGAGGTGCCACAGCACCTCCATGTCCCCCAGGTTCTAAACCTGAGCAGGATCCACATGGAGCCTGTACAGAGGGAAAGTATAATTATCAAGTGCCTTGAAAGGCACTGAACTTTCTTGGTCAAAATTGTCAACCACATCTGCATAGAGACATGGGCAGGCAGCTATGAGAGCAAATGCTCTCAAGTATGCAGCTCTAGCATGAACTCCCATGGGAGCTAGTGCACAAGCTAGGATGTATCCAAAGATGGATCCCCAGTGGACCCATCCCATGCTATCCATAGTGATCCCAGACATAAAGTTCTGAGAACCAGGATGACTGTGGTGCAATAGATATTGCACCCATCAGTCAATCTCAAAGTGTTGTTTGGTGGGGACTTGACTAAGTCCTGCACCCTGGGTGTTATTGTCTGTGCATCCAAGCATAGCAGACGCAATGCAATGACAAAGGGACAGGAAGCCAGTTCCTGTCAGTCTTAGGTAGGCAACTCTCAGTTGTCACCACATCAATTTCCTGGACACAACACATAGTCCTGTCCCTACAAGCTTTGTCTGCTGACACACATCACAGGTATTACAGAATACCTGACAGGTGAATTATTGGTAGATACAGTTGAACATGAGTAAACAATAATAACTGTTAACAAGCATAATAACTTACACCTCAATGGATGATAAGACACTGAGGCTGTTTCGGAAACAAACGGGCGAAAATTATGAAACGAGATCAAGATTTTTCACCTTGAGCCTCGATGACTCGTATGGACACTCGAATCATTATGTGCTCAGATTCATCACCACTCTTAAAAGTCCGAAGTCCGTGTGAGGAGCATTCTGCTTGAATTTTGTCCTGTTGTCCTGTACATCATTTGACACAACATGATTCGTCCCCTTCCAGCTTTTTTCCGACGATTCGAGAGTCAGGATGAAATCTGATCCTTTAGATGTTGTATTAAGGAACACGCTATCAATCAGGTAGATATGCAAGAATAACAAGACAGGATAATTTCGCGGATCCTATGGTGTTACAGAAGTACTGAAAGGTTTTAAAAGGAAATTGGCTCGTCGCACTCGTATAATAAAGTAAGTCGTCATCATGGTCATCATGGGTTCGGAAATTCAATGGGAGTGTGTGAATACCGTAAATGTGGGTGATGAGTCACTAAAGTGGGTCCTAGCAGTATGATACGAAGACGCGCTTTCAGGTCTGTCAAATGGACAGCTAGAACTGGCGTCATCGACGTATCGTTCGTCAAGTCGCTTAAAGTTGACCACTACCCCAATCTCATCCACAAGATCCTCCACGGTCGTAGGCGGCGTATCCACCGTGCCATGTCCGCACGAGCTGGAACCCAAGCGGGAAAGCGCCGTACCCGGAGTATCCGTCTGATCTGTCAACATCATCGTAGCGTGACGGTCCTGTTCCGCCATGACTTGTCGGAGATTTTTGACCTTCTTCCGCTTCCTCACTGAACGGTGCGGACGACCGGGGGACGCTTCCTGTATTTTGTCGAGCCCCTGTCGACGCGGGCGCGTGGGTTTGGTCGTGTGATGGGGGCGCGAATTCTGGCGCTGCTTCGTCGGCGGTATAGTTATTGGCGGAAGTGTATTACGACTGGACGAGGCACCCGGCGTCTGCGCCTGAGAATACGATGATGATGCGTGTCCACGGAGAGTCCTGGACGAGGAAACCGTGGTATTCTGCTTCTCTTTCTCTGCGCGTTTGCGCTGTAGCAATGCGAGCTCGTAATAGAGTGTGTAGCCGCCTTCTGAGACGTGTGGGAAGGGGCTCGCGAAGGAGTCGCGCAGAGATAAGTCTGGGGGTACGAGAACAGCCCGCGGCTGCGACTTGCGGGAGCGCAGGCGTTTGAGAAACTTTGAGAACATACTAGCAGAGGGTGGTGATAAGCTGAGATGGGAATGGTTATTTTAATGGACACGGGTCAGAAGATGCAGTTCATGTGCAATGTCGTCCTTGAGAAGATTATCCGAATCAAGCGATGTCGATTAGCGCTAACCACGGGTAGCTGCAGTTCTGTGGGTTCCAAGATCTTTGCATAGCCGCCATCCTTTAAAGCAGGAGCGCTGTTTTTGTTTTATTGTGCGCTCAGAGTACTACTCTGCCAAGACGATCGGCGGTTCGGCAAAATACAAATACAATAAAGCCCGGACCAGTGCACCCTTGTTCTTCTGTGCACGAGGCCCCGAAGCTCTGCCTCAAGGGCCCATTCTCGTCATATGGGTTACAAAAACCAGCTTCCATTCCATAGACCCCTGCGAGAGAATACGAGAGTGTTCATACGGCAGCTTTGATAGGTACATCGGTAAAAGATACATCCACTATTAACGTATACACTAGTAACATAAGGGTTCGATATATATATATATTCCTAGGTCATATAAATTGGACATGAGCGAGGTTCTCACGAAGGACACCATCACGAACTAGAAGCCAGACATATCAAGGTCACGAAGAGAACTCAAACAAACGGAAGTTACCGGACTCTAACGTCACCGCCGTCGCTTCTGTATCCTACACGATGGTATTATCATTGACCATGGTGAATGGACTTGTTAGACGTACGGTAACAGTTGTAGGGTATATATAAGTAGATCTGAGTTCCGGCGAAGACTGCTTTTGAATATCTCTGAACTTTTCTCGAAAATCTGCAAATGTGAACATGAAAAAACAAACAAACAAGAGATCTATTCGGTCGGTACTTACATTTCACAACAGGCATCACCTCATTAGGTCGATCACCGTAGCTAGGAAGAAAATCCTTCACTCTAACTCCGCGTTTCAGCTTTCTCCGCAAGAGATCACACTTGTTGAGGAAGAGGATAAGCGTCGTCTTTGCCAGGAGTTTGGACTGACAGATCGATTTCCATAGGATGATTGAATCCTCCAGTCTGTTTACACGTGGGTCCTCTTCAAGACGCTGATCAAAGACCGATATGGGCGATACTGCACCATGCCCTATAAGTCCATGCGATGAAGAAATATACTGAAACCGCACAGAAGATGATAACATCAACGTTATCAAAGAAAGGAAGCCATGCAGCGCGCTATACGGAAATTGGGGCCTTAGAAAGTTCTGTCATGGTCAACGGAGGAAAAGGACAGACAGAAGTACGACACCCTCCCACGTCAAATATTCGCCATTCCCAGCCAGTAGCCTCTTTCCCTTACTCACAAATGATCTCAGTAGAAGACACACTAGAATATCAAGTTGTACACACCTTTCGGATCATCAAAAGGGCCGTACTTGAACTTGAGGCGGTGTTCTTGTATTCCCACCGTTCGCAATCGAGCACGAACGATGTCGTTATCGCTGACGACGTAATCACGCGAAGCGATGCGTTCGAGATCATTCAAAAAGCTAGATCGAATTGACCGTCGAGAAGACGCAGGTAGGCGAAAAACGACTCACAATCCCGCAGAATCAGGCAAGCGCAAGCTCCGCCTCTTGAGAGCTATACGCACATTCTTGTCGTTCCACAGATCCCGCATGTCGTCCTTGCAACCAGCGATGACATCTGACAGAGAACCCATCGCAGCGCCCGTTTCCTCCGTGTACAGCGGCCGACCATCGGGATCGACCACGTCTTTCCACGAACGCACCGCAAACTCAGCCATTGCCCGTCGAGGATTAGGATCGTCCGGGACAGCTTCGAAGGGTGTGGAAAGCGTAGGTTGCTCTGTCTGCACGGCGGCGAGCACGGGATCCAATCCTGCACCCAGCCGGTGCTTCATCTCCGTCTCTATATTACGCAGCCGGGCCAGGCGAATGGACAGCACTCGGTGCTCCTCGCCGAATTCGGGCGTTTGGACTTCAGCGTCAGGTTCGGCGGGCGGGATGAACATGGACGCGCTGTCGTCTAAATCCTCGAGCGATACGCCGTTGAGACCGGCCTCGACGACACCGAGGATGGTGATGATGGAGCGCACGATGTTGAGCTGGACCACGACGCGCCATCCGTTCCGTTCCTTCTCCCAGTCGTCGCGTGCATACCGCATCCGGAAATCTGTGTGAACCACAAAAAATAAATTACTACGACCACTTCATACTTCCCATGTAAGAAATTAAAAAATCAAAGTCACTTTTGAGTGTAGTAGATTTGCCTGGAGATGGGACAATCATTACGAAAAAAAATAACTGTTAAGTGTTCGTGTTCGCCATACGGATTCCCGAACTGGAAAAGACTCACCGCTCTCTGACTGGCCAAGTAAGAGCACCTTGACGACATTTTTCTCCTTATTAACGATCTCCCGTGCCTGTTTTATGGACTCGTCGATCTCATCGCTGCGTGCTTGTGCCTCTCGTTCGTGCTGCTGCCTCACAGATGCCTGCGCTGGCGTTTCGTCAGGCGGTGGTCGCATGAGTTCATAGAACGGGTCTGACGGCCCCGGCGCGAACCCCATGTGTGCGATAAACGCGAACGACAGCGAAGACGTGTAGTTGGAGGGGGAAAAAGAAAAAAAAACAAACCCTCCGTCAGCGCACTCGGCCTTTCATGTCAATGTGGGGTCACTCGATCATTTGTCAGCGACAACTCCAAGTTTCGGCATCTCATACGGCGCTTCGTGCATAAAAAAGTTGCTGTATTGTAATAGCAGATTCGATGCGATGCGAACAGAATGGAACTGTGCACAGTGCTAGTTCATCATATATATACATCTCTCTCATCCAAAATGAAGTATGAGCGGCGGGGTCCTCAACGGCACAGAGACACTCATGATGGCTCGCGCCACCGACCGTCCTCGTCCGCTCAAATTTCTACGACCCCTTGTGTTGTGTGCAAACGTGTGTCAGCGGAGCCGACGAGAAACCCCGACACGGAACGGCTAACTGAAGCTTATAGTCCCGCAATCCCCTCCAATGGTGCTCCATGTGAGAGAATGATTAGCGAAACTGGCCAAGCTCCGGGGATCTAGATACAAAGTACATAGTTATTCTTCTCGTGCAAGCCAGCGGAAAACGAGCTGGTGAGTAGAGAAGGACCCTATTTGCGGGATGTGCAGCACAAGGTCCGCCGTTAAAAAGACTCTAGCTCGATGATCGCATATGGATTGAGGTTCGAAGCCTTTCAAGAAAGGCTACCGTTTGTATAAATTCAGCCTTTCCATATGTAATGACCTTTGTAGATTTTGCTACCAACTGCATAAGCCTGTACGTGGGGTTCGATGATGAACGACCGGGTCCATACTTTCCAACTACCACGCAATAAAGAACAACGTCCAGAAAAATCAATCTCACCGCGCCTTCATCGCTCTGGCATGGCATTTTCGTGTTTACGCAAAGGCTCAGGGGAGACTCTTAATCTATCCGAGTTAACCACCGCTTTTCTTCAGCTCGAAGGAAAACTTGGATGGAACAGTGCTCACGAGTGTTGTTAGTTCTCTTCCAACTATCATTGGTGTCCAGTGCTGTGGTGATTTCTGATAGAAGAGTTCTGATACCGGGTAAAAACACGCTCGCGGAATCTCCCTCGTGGACGGTGCAATTACCACTTGCGAAGGATATTTTCCGGCTCTCCGAGATCGGAGACAAAAAATGATCGCTCGCTGACACATCGATTGTTTCTTCCTCACTATCCCTCAAAAGGAGCGGCGAGAGTTCTGCTGCCAATAGAGAAGCATGATGTTCAGCTCTTCTTCCATAGCCATCACCGGCAGTTCCTTTGCATCAGACCCGACTTGTACGTCTGCTGTTGCAGCAGCGACAAAAGCAAAGGTGTCCAAGCATTTTTGCATCTGCTCGCCAACGATCTCTACCCAGTATCTGTGTACCATTTGTATTCCTGAGGTTCTGATCTCGTGTTGTTGGTGTCCGCCGGGATTATAAGAGATAGAAATTAGGATTACCAACATATATCAGCGAAAATGAAAGTTTGAAACGTAGGTGAGAACGAAAACAAAGATAAGAGCGTTAACTATGCCGAACACAAACTCACGTATCCTGTTGTCTCTCACATTCCACTCTAGATAGAAATTCAGTCATGCCTCTCTGTCGAGTCCGGAACCACGATATCGGATGCCACAAGGGAGGCGACAAGTATCCGCACCGCAACACCGTCAGGTTAATACTGTTAAATTGAGCCGATATAAGCGCCGCAGGAGATCGTCTGCCACAAAAGAAGGATACCAGACTCTTCATGAGCCTGAAACAGGCAAAATCGTAATTTTTGTCGATGGTATTCAACATACGAGGCTTCGAGGTCGTGTTGTGCGAGAGGTAAACATAAACCTTCGATTAAATGTAGATTTGACTGTGTAAGAACAAGCTCTCTCGAATACGTAGGCGCGGAGTACCTATGGATTGAAGTTAGAGGGGTGAAACTGAAACACGGTGCATAGTAGATCACAATGCGAAAGCGAATGGTCCTTGGTGGTGCGGAAGAAATATCCAAGGTGATGGTCTGTGATCGAAAACATCAGAAAAAAAAGGAAGACGGGTGTAAGTCATTTGGTATGTCATAGTCATTTGAATTCCGATGCAACACAGTCATAAAACCTTCGTAAGATTAGCAATTTCAGAAGTCGTCTGACCTTGTGCCAGCCACCGAAGAGATTGAAAACATGTGGCCATTGTCCTCGATGACTTCTTGAGAAACGCGAGCCTCATAAAACAACAGTTAACCTGGGGCGAGAACAAGACGATGCATCACTCCAGTGAACACCAGACAGAGACTGAAGCGTAGCACCAGAAACTTGTTCATCTTCATGGGAAAAGAAATTGCATTAGCCAGACAAGCACGTTTGCCCCCCCGAACTGTGCGTCACGTGGATGTGTATCTTTTTCAGTTCTTTCTATCAAGAACCGGGCTTTATATAGACGCAGATTTTAATCAAATACTCACACATGGCTAGCAAACGGAAGCCGAACACAGAATGTAAGTGGACTTTGCGGGGCAACGAGCTACGTTCCGTGAGATTCGAATTCGGCTGTATGATAACAAATTTAGATCATGATAAGAGATTTAGATCATCTAACGTCGTTATATCTTTTATCTCACAGCATGGTTTACTCCAGGAGGAAATTCCAGTTTTCAAGTCCGCTTTGTTGCATGGTCAACGTCTATTGTGGAATAACAGTCAAAAAGAAACGCTGGAAGCAGGATTTGAACCTACGCGGTGAAACACCAAGTGATGATGAGAATTCAAATCACTCGCCTTAACGACTCGGCCATCCCAGCTGATGAGCGTTTGACCAAAGCCTAGATGTCGCCACCGACAGGAACAACAACGCATAACCTCCAAAATCAAAGACCCAATGGCTTTTGAAGTTTGGCTGATATTACAAAAAATTGTACATAAGGATGGACATGGGGGCTGGGACATGGAGTGTCCCCAGCCCTAGAAATAGCATCTCTCTTGAATCTATACACTAGAGTGACTGTAAGTGCTTTGTCAGTGGTGTTCTTCCTGCATTTATGCCCTCCTGCTCTGCCCTTGTTGGTAGCTGACCCCTGACCTGCCTTTGCCTGCCTTATTGCTTGGTTCCTTGCTGCTATTTGGAGAAATCCAAACCCTGGAAGTGAGCTTTGCGGGGCCCACAAGCTTTGAATTCGGCGACGTCCATGATAATCACTCGACTTCGGCTGCGAACTAGTTCTATCTTTTATCACAGCATGTTTCTCCCAAAAAGAATTATTAAATTGAAGTTGACCTTGTTGCATGTTCTAAATAAGTGTTGATGATCGTTGAATAACAGTCAAAAAGATACGCTGGAAGCAGGATTTGAACCTACGCGGTGAAACACCAAGTGATGATGGGAATTCAAATCACTCGCCTTAACGACTCGGCCATCCCAGCTCGCTAATATGCGACTAAAGATTGTGAATACCATCAAGTGCATTTCATGAAGAACGACCAAGCACAAAGCCTTAGATCATAATATCAGACACTTTCAAAACAAAAACAAAACAAAACAAATTTATCATAATCGTCTCGATCTTCACTTTTCTTCCATCACTTTTGGCTAACTCAAATTTTTCAAACATTAGTCTGCATCCGCAAAGAGCTAATATGGGCCGTTGTCAAGATCTAAGCTGGCAAAAGACCCGTATTCCACTATGCAGCTTGCATCGCATGCATTACATGACAACAATGGTAAAGTCACTCTTGTTATCCAGTTTGATTCGTCATCTCAATGGCAGGACTCACAGGAATTCTGAGTAGAATTCTTGAGAAACACAGCAGCGATTCCAAGGCCTAAGAAATTGTTGTGAGATAATTGAGGTATGCCATCTCCCCAGCATCTTTCGAAGGGTTGAAGGCGGAGAACAATAAGTTCGTCAAGTCTCGGACGCTTACACTGAGACGTCATAGTATAATTCGAATACATTCATTCTAGCAGAATGAGAGCCTGCTCGCACTGAGCCCTTTGAATGTCGTTGATTTGTTGGATCTCAATAGTTTACGTAGGTTTTACACCTTCCCAAGCGGAAGAATTCGTCTGTTCGATGTGCGACGGCTACGAATCGTCATCAACTCAAGAACAGTCTCAAACAAAAGTAGAGGATCTCACGGCTGATTAAATCGGCCATCGCTCCCATTGTATAGGAATGCTTCGTAGAACATGGCCCCGGCTTGCGCACCAAATATTGGAGCGAGGATAGGGCACCATATCCAATAGTGACTGCAACGGTCCTTATCAATCGGGGGCATGACACGAGATACGCGTCTCTTACTTTCGGAACGTATAGACAGCTTTACCATAACCAACCATCGAAGTTAAGAGACGCGGTCCGAGGTCTCGTGCAGGATTTATCGCATAGGCTTGAGCGAGCTCAGCTATGAGCGGGAACAAGTAAAGGCGAGCGTACCGGTCTCCATCCCTAACGCTGAACCGACGCCGAGAATCAGAAGGAACAAGGTGATAGGAAACAAGCCGCTTGGTGGTGGAGCATTTCCTGCGTCTATGGTGGCAAGGACTAGGATGACCAGAACCGCAGTTGCGAGGAACTCCGAGAAGAAACACGATACATTCGTCATATAGTCAAGCTGCGACATCATCCGTGGGAGCTACTATTAGTTTTTCGGAATCAAACTTGCTTACTGCGAAAGTGGAAAAGAGCCCTGCAGTTCGAAGAGTCCGAACACCTTTACCTCCTTCAAAAATATCGATCGCATGGAAATAATTAGCATATACGAGAGCAGCGCCGACCAAGCCGCCCATCACTTGTGCGAAGATGTAGGCTAGTATATCGAGGATTTGGGAACTGCAGATCACTTTGCGAAGCGAAACGGCTCACCTGGCACCTTCTTCCACGGAAATCCGCGCCAAGTAGCGAATGCAAGTGTGACCTAGAAAAGCGGTCGAGGCATTGACAGCGAAGGAAACCGGGAGATTGAGAGACGTACCGCAGGGTTTATATGGCCACCTGAGATTCCAGCGCTGATCCAGACACCCATTGCAGTCCCTGCAGAGGCAAGTTAATGTTCAGAATCTGAGGGTAGAGATAGTGTCTAACCAACCGCCCATGAAAGATTTATAGAAAGGTAGTTCTGAACCGGTAAATTAGTGGAAGGGTAAACGAAGAGGAAACTACGCACACCCATTGGAGACGGTGCGACCTTTGAGTTGCTTGAAAGAACAACTTGACAGTCGACTCCATTGCCGAAGATAATCAGTATCATGACACCCGCAAATTCAGCAAGCGGTTCGCGCAACATTTGCCTAGTATCAAATCGAAGGGCATCGCCTATTCGTTGACGAAATTACCCACTTGTACTTCCACCACCCATTATGTTCGGCCAAAGCATCTGGAACCACGATCTCAGTCTGTACTTCAGTCTTGGTTAAATCCTTCGCATCTTCCATCTGTAGGTTCAATTGAGGATTGGAAGAAGTGGAGGACGTTATCTGGGGCATGGTTGGCTTTAGTTCTTCCTGCCTTTTTATAGACTATACAGTCCATGGGGAACGTCCTCGTGATAGTGGAAATGAAAAGTAGGTCTAGTTGATGCTCCTAGCACTTGCTTCGTGTGGGCTGTCTCATCCATGTTGATTTTGATTCGGCAAGGGGGAATACATTAACCCTTAGTAGTCACTTGACCGGCCCGAGGCCGTTAAATGATGTGCCCTGGGAAGCTGAAGCGCCAGTGCGGCCAAGTCCGATTTTGCACTCTAGGGCTTGGAATCAGCTCCTTCCACAAGACACCGCCATTTCTCGAGGAAAAAAGTATGCAATTTCAACGCATAAGATAAAGAAAGGCATACACTGGAGAGGCATGGGTTTCATACATTGTTTGTGGGCACTGATGGATCCGCTCCATCCGGGCTTCCATCGATGCGAAGTCATGACAGTGTCGTATACCCCCGAAAAGAAAGAGAAAAAGTCCGGCGATGAGAGCTCAGAGACGATCTCTACTTACCTCCCGCGATACCGAAGTACCGGTGTTCCGGTGTTCTAATATCTTATAACAACCCGAGACTGTCGGTTCTTACGTGGCGCATACTTTATGTGGCGAATGCTCTGCTTTACAAAATACTGGCATTTGGCACAAACATCTTAACCGAAGTTACACGTCAGATGCATCATGTTTTTCCTGATTTTTGAACGCTTGTACATGAGTTAACGCCTATCTTGAGCACATCAAAGAATTTTCTGTTTCAGGGTCTGTGGGTTCACCAAAAACCATTTATCATTCCTCAATGATCGTTTTAAAGGCTATTCCAATTCTATATTGTGTTATAGAGCACAGTGTGAGAGTATACAATCAATCAAAACAAGATCCGAGAGGTCATTCAAGTCATTAACACAAGTCAAACATAGATCATAGACAGGACGAATGTGAAAGTAGACGCTGCGTTCTCTCATCAAACAGATGAAACGAGAGATTTGTTTGCAGAACTAAGTGTATCATCAAATAAGAAGCACAAGATGACCGAGGAAACACTTACAATTTGTTGAAAAGCCCATCGTCTTCATTATACAAAAAAGCATCATAGAGCAGAGCACCGACCTGGGCACCCAGGAACGGGGCAATGATGGGACACCAAATCCAATAATGGCTAATCGATGTTCAGATCACGTCTTTTGGAATGCAAAATTCGATAAATATACTGACTGACGGAATGTATAGACAGCCTTTCCGTATCCAACCATGGATGTCAAGAGACGGGGACCAAGGTCACGCGCGGGGTTTATTGCAAAGCCTATTCACATTGGATCAAACTAACACCAGGCCCGCGAGGTGCAGAAGACTCACCGGTGTCCATACCAAGGCTGGCAGCGATGCCGATGAAGGTAATGAATAACGCCACCGGAAGCAGGCCGGCAGGTGTGGGTGCGTTGCCGCGATCTGTAAAGGCGAGGATAACGAAGACCAAGATGGCAGTCCCAAGGAACTCAGAGAAAAAAGCTGATACATCAGTCATGTAGTCCGCCTAAGCTCTTGGAATGGATACAAAATTATTCTGAGAGGTTTGAGATCGAGCTTACCGCGAAGGTTGAGAATAAACCCGCGGTTTTAAGAGTGCGGACACTCCTCCCCCCCTCAAAGATGTCAATTGCATGGACATAATTAGCATATACGATTGCAGCCCCGACGAGGGCACCCATCAATTGCGCGAAGATGTAAGCTGTAACGGAAGATAAGACAGGTCACGAATATAGTATAGGTAAATACTAGGGCTAACCTGGTACCTTCTTCCAGGAGAATTTGCGCCAAGTCGCCATTGCCAATGTAACCTGTCATTTTGTCATTTTGTCGTGGGATACGACCATTCATAGGTAAGTACATACTGCAGGATTAATGTGGCCACCAGAAATACCACCACTGACCCATACACCCAATGCGATAGCTACAAGAAATCATTCAACCCAACCATACTGAGAAGGGTTGTCGTGAAAGCAACTCACCTGCACCCCATCCCAAGGTCACACTTGCCCAATCCTGGAACGAACCGTCAAAACTCAGCCTGGTTGATAGACATGGGGTAACGTACACCCTTGGGAGAAGAAGATACTTGGGAGTTGCTCGACAGAACAGCTTGACAATTAACCCCGAGACCAAAGATGGTGAGAAGCATAGTTCCAGCAAATTCAGCAGCAGGTTCTCGAAGCATCTGCCTGTATTATGGTCAGGAAACGCGTGCAGGCTCGCGGATGGTGGCGACATACTTGTATGACCACCACCAGTTTTCGCGGATGGCGCTGTCTCTTGAAACCAAAAGTGGTCCTTGATCGTTAGCATTGGGAGTTTGAGAGATGGTCGAGGTATAAGACTTGGATCGAGACATCTTTCAGGATGCGACTTGCTGAAAATTTCCATGAACTGTGGATTCATTATATAGGACAGGGTGCGTAGTCCACGTTCCGTGCCTCGCTACACTTTGGGAAAGATAGACCTGGACCTCCGAAAAGAGTCATAGTATACAAAGCTTCAAACTTCAGAACTGTGGGATGAATCCGTGTTTGGAGATAGGAACGCGAATATTTCTGTGTTTCATCCCGCTTTAGGCAAAAGATCATGAATCTGGGTGGCAAACACACATTTATGGTATGCCCTAAACGCGTGTGGTCAGTGGGAAGAGGCGCGGAAATACAAGAAAGCAAACGCTACCCTGAACACCCATCTTGTCATTCAAAAGCTTCAAGTTAAGTTCCCTTTGGTGCCTCGATTTTGACATGGTTCAGGACAGTGATCCAGCTTTTTACTGAAAAAGACCCGAAATTTTCTTCCGGCCCACCAATTAATGACCCTTGTTGACAGTTGAGGGGGAGCGAAACTCAAACCGATGTAAACAAAACAAATTGCCAACCTTCAAGGGAGAGGACTTGACAGTTCCGACCTCGCCCGCGCCGACATCCGCGATTCTTGAAATGGGCTCTTAGTCTTGTTCGACAGCTAAACGGTTCGAATACTCACTCGGAGTCGCCGGTGCTCTTTTGTATTGGATGTCTGGCACAAGACCGTAGGCTCTTTTGGTCAGAAGCTTCAGGGAATACTGCTAGTAGCCCACGTCATTCTCAGCGCCGGTACCATGGCGAGTCACCAGCTGATACCCACGAGGATCAACTGTCGCAATGCACTAAAACATAACTCGCTATCTTGTTTCGAAGATTAAACGTCACGATCTATTGATATTGGATCAGGGGCGTTCTTTTATACATACTACTTGACCTGGTGGTGCGATAAGTACGATACTCGGGTCCAATCCGCTTTAACGCGTGTTCTAGAAACATTGTGTTTGAGAGCGCTTGAGCACTTGAGCACTCTAATCTTTTTCCTCACCATAGCGCCGATCTTCATCTGCCACCCCTGCTACATAATCGAAACTCAACGCCAAGCTTTCCAGTTAGACCGGGATTTTAATTCTCTTCGTTGCATCCATCACCCAAGTCAGCTGGAAATGAACTACGTAGTTTGCCGGTGTTGAGGTCCTAGTTCTCTCATATGTTTGGTCGGAAACCCGCATGTGTATTTGATTCTTACCAACCGGCACACAGGCCCGAGCCGAGTATCCTCGCCTGCAATGCCGTACAACCCAAGGGTTATTGACAGTCATCGACTCTTCCTTATGGCTGTCGATCGTGAATGGATAGCAATGAGCAATGATATTAGTTTATCTGCCTCACCCTCTCTCGATATCACCTGACTGGGCTCAACAGTAAGTTAACTCGCCGATTACGCACGCTGAGCTTGAGCTTTTTCTTTCCCCCACACCGTGACAATGATTTGAAATTGGGAAATCTCGTCGCGTCCAATAAGACTCGTTAGCAAGGTCTCCAATTCCTAAAAAGTAGAATCCAACGTCGACGAACCTAACCAAGTCAAATGTCCTTACACTCATGGAAGCTTGCGGTCTTCCAACGCCTAGAGAGGTAGATAACACGAACGTCCTTATCGACGTCCTCCTGAGTCTTGACGAAACTCGCGAGCAGTCGTCATCGATCATCGATTATCGCTTATCAAAATTGTAGGTCCTACGTCACTCATTTGATCAAATCTTATCAGTACCATGAGGTCATTCTCTGCATCCCTTTTCCCTTACTAGCTTCTCATCGATCCAATTCAAAAACTGTTCGATTGTCCTTATATAGCGATCGTACGTGCAGCTGGATTCGACGCGGCCACCTGTAAGTGATTCCATCGGTACACGGTGGTACATGGTGAATAATGTTCTTGTCTATCCGGAGAAGAATCTGCATCATGGCTAACTTGCGCCCGAACAAGGCAATCAATGTCGTTGATAGGGGCCCAGTGAGCATCAAGGGTTTTGAGTCAGCCCCGATATGGGCGTCAGTTGATCACGTCGATTCTCAGTTCGCCCGCTGACTGCGGTCTAGCCGCTAGATTAAACATCATGGGTAGGGCTAACTGATATGTGCTCTTCCTCGTATGAACACGTTAAGGATGAACGCTCCACAGACGCCAGTGGCAAATTCATGGCTGGATATCTTTCTCAATTGGGAATCATTGAAGACACATCAGTACCATACTTACAACCTCGTGTTCTGTCAGGCTATGAACTCGCCCCTACACTTCTCTCCTCCGGAAACGAGAGTAAACTCTCGTCGGTGCTTGTGTAATACCTTTTCCAATTTCAAGGGCTCAACACGTTGACTTATCGCACGCGTCCGTGGGTTCAGCTATCCGAAAGATAGTTGTCCAAAAGTTGATTGAAAGCTCACACGTATCACCACTGTCTCTTTCGTCCCCCTCAGA
>JAGDQM010008496.1:0-17297 GCA_017580835.1 Termitomyces bulborhizus
GTGAGTAGCTAGCCCTATATACTGTAGCCACTTGCTAATACATCTTTGGATATCCCTCTGCCAGTTGTGTGAGTTCCACAGCTCCCTGAGGTTGCTCTTACAGAAAGAGAGGATTGATAAGAAAGTTGACATTGAAGGAGGTCCTCAAGAATGGAGAGAATTGGTTAATAGAACTTAGTGCCAGCTAGATGTGACTTGCAGAAAGAAATGAAATTTCCTGAGTCCTGATAAGTTCTTGAGTGACAGAAGCCCACTCTCAAGAGAGAGAGGGGGGCCAAAACTCAAGCCATAGCAGTGTAGTCCCATAGAACTGGAGGTTTCAAAGAGGCAAGATGATTGTAGGCCATATGGAGGATGGAGGACAAGTGAAGAATTTGTGTGGGATCATTTTTAATGTAAAGCTTGTATGAATTGCTGCACCATCAGCCTAGCAGTTGGATCTTGTAGTCAGAGTAGCCTGCTGCTGCTGCCACCAATGCTGCACTTCATCTAAAGCTGTGACCAGCATATTGGCCCAGGTTGAGGCTTGCCAGAGACAAGGTGTTGTGGAGTGTGCTGACAAGGAGAGGGCTCTGCTATTGGGCTGTTCAAATAGGGGGGCACTGCCATTGTGGGGAAACTCTGTGAATAAGGCTTTGAGTGTGGCAATTGGGCATGCAGGATGTTCTGGGACAGCTGCCACTGTGATTGTGACCCCTTTCTAAAAGGGGTCAGTCTTTAAAGCAGGCAGGGTGAGCTGGGCATGGGTGGCACTTTCAAAGTTAGGAAGGAATCTAATGGACTCATGGGAGAGGTTAAGACTGGGTGAGTACTTACTCCCCTTTCCCACTGTGAATTCCCCATTGCATAGGAGGCTGGAGTATACAAGGCAGCATACACTGTTGAATGGCCTCATTGAAGATCAAGGAGTAGTGTTTGAAGGGAACACAGCTTGGGACACTAGGCCACATTCTGCAGTGCCTATAGGCATGGATATGGAGGTGAAGCAGGAGGACACAACAGGCTCTCCAGAAAGTGGAGTCAACAAGCAGAGGGAAAGCCTCCCGGGTGATATACCTCTGTATTGTTGAATATATTGAGGGCAATAGGCAATCAATGCAAAGCTAAGTGTTTGCATGGATATAACAATGTATTGAGTGAAAATACACAAGGACTTATGGTCCTTGTCATCTACTAGATACATACATATTAGTTTCTGGTTAGTCATATACAATGTCAATCTAGCTATAGGGCCCATTATTGATTAGTAAAATGATCAAATGACAACACAACATGTGGCGGCTGCATCATGCAATACTCCCTCTGTTCTGCAGGTTTACTAAGACGCGCCAGCTTAAACACTCCCTCCTAAACTCGCAGGTCTAAGGGGGATGCTTTTGGTAGCGTTTGTCATGAGCAGATTGGGTGGCTTGTTGGTGGAGTTCTGTGGAGTTGGTGGCTAGTGCAGCTAGCTTCATAGGGCTGGGGCCAAGAGCAGGGTAAGGTGTAACCTCAGGATACAAGAAGGTGGGGGCAAATGAGACTGTGACAGTGAGAGAGACAGAGCCGACTAAAAGAAGGATAATAATGCTGAGGCACGCACGAGAGGACTCGTGTGTGCGGATGGGAGGAGAACGGCAGCATTTCGTAACTGGACGATGGAGAGCTGGAAACAAGGAACGGGGGGACGTGGACATGCCATCATAACCAGGGAAAGATTGTGAAGGAGAAGTAACGTCGTTAAGTACAAGTATATATATCCTCATGGAAAAGCCAAATACTTGAGCGCAAGAAAATGGGGTATACCTCCGACGCGATCTATGTCTTCGCTCTTGCCCTCGTGGTGGACCTTGTGGACCTCCCCTTTGCCACCTCCTCCCCCTCCTCCATCTTCACTTCCGTCTCCCCCGGGACCTCATCATCTTCCTGTGCCAACACATCTTTCTTCCCTCTTCCCCTCCTCGAAACCCTCATCTTGACACCCTCTGTGTTACCATTTTCATTTTCCTTGTTCATCTCCTGTGCGGGTACAGCCGGTGCACTAGCAGGTGTCTTCCTCGTCCTCGCACTAACAGCGAGCCCTCGAGCCTTCGCAGGCCCTATAGTCGTAGAAGCATCTGCGCTTTCTCCACTCACACTCCCCTCATCCTCCTCTTCCTTCATTATTCCTGCCCTCTTTCGTCCCTTTACTGTGCCCTTCCTTCCTCCTTCCCCATCGGTCTCCATCATTCCTGGAGTCTTTGATCTGGGTTTCGAGGACGTAGTAACCAACCCGGCACGGAGCGTACGACCTCTCTTTACAGGTTCGTCGTCTACGACCGGCGCAGGAGCGGAGGCAGGCGTCCTCCGTACCCCGCGCCTCGGCACTTCTGCTGCCTTAGCAGCAGTCGTAACGCCCAATCTCCTCCCCCTTTTTGGCACATCCTCAGGTTCGGCCATTGGTTTCCGCCCGCGTCGAGTTGGCGCAGGCTCCGAGTTGGAAACTGACATGGATTGGGCAGATGTCGTGACTGGAGTTGTAGTCGTTGTTGCCTTGCGCCCGCGCTTCATAGGAGCTTCCACGGGCTGCAGTTTATCTTCAGTATTGGTTATGACGACAGTTTCCCCACCCCGCACCTTTGTTTCTTCCATCTCCCCGACAGGCTCCGATACAGGAGCGGGAGAGACCTTCGTCCGCCTGCTTGGCGCAGGCGCCCTAAGAGTCGACTTCGACCTCGAAGGCGTTCTCGAACGTAATTTCTCCTCCTGTGCACGTCAGATAGTATAAAGGAGACGGAGAAGAAAGCGCACAGGTTGAGCAGATACCTCTGACTGGATGGTGATTCGTGGCGCTAGTTCAGCCTCAGCTTCGAACTGCTCTCCCATAGCCACATGATCGTTATCATCCTGCACTGGCGACTTAGCTTTCGACCTTGAGCGTGTTTTCTGCATCGCAAGCTCTTTAGATAGACAATCTTAATCCAAAGGAAAGACAAAAGTCACCTCACGCGGGGGTTCTGTACAAACACGAACGGGAGCCGGGGATTTTTTTGAACGCGGTTTCTATCACAAAATCTTCAGAACAACTCGCATTCAAGCAACGAAAATTCTACCTCCTGCACACATTCCGAAGACACAACCTCCGCTTCCTGGTCACAGATGGAAGCAGGCGACCTCGCTATTGATGTCGAACGCGGTTTCTAAGGTACATCAATCGGTAGAACATTCCCACATATAAAGAAAGTTATCTCTACCTCACTCGCGGATTCCGTAGACGTAGCTCCTGCCTCGTTTGGGACAGAAACGGGTTCAGGCGACTTAGCTTTCGACCTCGAATGTGGTTTCTGTATAGCATTATCACGCACGCTTGTCGTATCTGAAAAGTAAGGATTGAAAAATATACCTTACACGCAAGCTCCCCATCCTCATCCATTGGTATAGGGACCTCATCTGAACTCGAGGCATCCACTTGATGTACAGGTGTAGGCGTCGGTAGCTGAGCTTCCCCGTTCTCTTTCTCTTCTGGGCTCGGTAACTATGCCCCAAACCCTTTCATCAAGAATACATAAATAAAACAATGCTGTAGCTTACCTCTTTCTGTAAAACGTCCCCCTTTGGTAATGTCCTTGAGGCATCCGCCTCCCGAACAGGTGTAGGTGTCGGTGGCCGAGCTCTCTCGTTCTCTTTCTTTTCCAGGCTCTGTACCTGAGGCCCAACCATCCTCTAAGAATACACCCAACCAAAGCAATGCTGCAGCTTACCTCCTGTTCAATGTCCTCGACCTCTTTCTGCACACCATCCCCCCTTGGTAACGTCCTCAGAAGCGAAAACACCCCTACATTCTTCACCGGACTCCTTCCCCTTCCAGGCGTAAATGGAGGACGCACAGGCGTCGCCGATACCTGAGGGACCTCACTCCGTCTCCTCTTCATCCCCTCCACCGTCTCCTTCATCCTCTCCAATAATCTCTTAGTATCTTCCGCCTCGTCTTCTTTTTCATCTATCGGTTGAGCGGGCAATGTAGGTTGGGTTGAGACTTTGCTTGGGGATACTGATCTGGCATTCATACTTGTACTCGTGCCCGAACCCCCGGAGAAGACGCGAGAGGGAGGTTTCATGGGTGAGAGGCCGGGTACAAATCCTAGCCCACTTGGTTCGCGCATGGCGCTGCGGCGGCGTTCTTGGATTGCCTATGTAAGAATAAGTTATTACCAATGTTCCATTCTTTTTGAACAGTCCAACAAAATGAAAGGAAGCTAGACACAACACGCAGAATCGAGAAATAGATAACGAATGACGAGAGACGTATTAAAAAATGGGTAAACGTACCTTTCGCTCCTCCTCCCCAACAACCACCTTCCTTGGACTTTTACTTGCTCCTGACTTGACAGGCGACGCAAACATACCTATCGTCGCACCTCTAACTCCATCTACAACAGCAGACTCAGGAGGCGGAACAACGATATCCCTAACTCTCCACACTTGCGAATCTGCCACAATTCTCCGCGCCTCCCCGCCCCCAAGGGAAAACCTCCCCTTTCCTACCCCTCCTCCTACCTGGCCTTGCTCGTGTGCACACTGAATCATAGGATCAGACACTGATGTGCCAATGCGTAGTTGTGGTGTCATGAATGTTCCCAAGGCTCGGCTGTGCGGAGGGCGAAGGGGAGTACGGGGTGGTGCGAGGGGAGCAGGGTGTTCATTCTCGCTCTCGTATTCTTCGTCACCGTCGATATCTGTAGGTGAGGTGGGTGGGGAAGGGGGAGGGAAGGGGGCGGGTACCTGGGGAAAAGTGAGTATATGCACTTGGAAAGTACGTACTAGAGATAACGAACCTCGTTCTCGTTCTCGTTCTCTTCTTCGTCTTCGCTGTCAGAGACATTCTCCTCGTCCTTGGTAGGGCTCGAACTTCGGAACGGCCAAAGTCGTTCAAAACTCTTGCGCCACGTTAACTTTTGTTTTGGCTCATGCTTTGTCGGTTCGTCGTCGTCGTCGCTACCTCCAGCAAGCGGCTCCTCCATATCCACGTCCATGGGGACGTCCTCATATTCACATTCGTGTTCACGTTTCTCTTCATACTCCTCTTTCTTATTGTCATTTCCCCCATCCAGTCCTGCAACGACATCCAACACTTCCATTTCTTCCAATTCCTCTTCCTCCCGCTCCCTTTCATCCTTCTCTGCTTTCAACACCGCCCTTTGCGCGCTCCGTATCAATACAGCACGGTGAAGACTCTGCGAACGTTTGCGTGCGGGAGTTTTTGGAGGCTCTTGCTCGGCGGTTCTTGGCTGGGGTGCATGCAGGAACATTTGCTGTTGGTGATGAGCATAGAGAGAGCCAGATGGATGAACAGGAGGTATCACACGATCAATGTCCTCGAGGATAACAAGATCTTTTTCGTCCTCTACAACGCGAGGGTGATTTCCGTCAACCAAGATAATGCAATCTTCCTCCTTTTCGTCGTCATCCTCATCGACAGGTAAAGGAGCAGATGCAGAGGGTTTCATGGGCGAGTTGTACTCGTATCTAGATGACGCTTGGGCAAAGAGAGTACGAAGCGGCGTGGTGCCCCGCTTTGGTGTCCTAAATGTGTTTTTAAGCGGACTCTTAAGTATACGAAGGTTTTCCCGCGGGTCAGGGGAAGGACGAGGGGAGAATACTTGTGTGCTTGTAATCAGTGAGAGGCGGGGCGTGCGTGGTGCTGTGGCAGTTAATTATGTACATTTAGATAATCAGTATTCTTAGGACTAGAATAAGACGATCACTCACGGATAGGTGAAGCGTATAAAGCTGCTCTCATCTCTTTCGGAGGATACGCAAAACGAAACCTCTTCCCTCGAATCTCAAACTCAGACCCATTTATGAGTGGTACCATGTCTCCTCCCTTCACGAAACACCCGTCAACCATCGCTCCGCTCTCTCCAAGAACACACAAGAATGCCTTCCTATCATCATCAAAAACAATCCTACAATGCACAACCGCGATCTCTGAGTAGTACAGGCGAACACCACAGCTCGGATCGCGTCCAAACGTGAGTTCTGGCATGTCGATTCCAAATGCAGTGAGAGAGACGGTGGGGTCTTGACGTTTCAGAAGAGAAATGGTACCGAAGCGCCCGATTTGGGCAGACGACGACGAGGTGGTCATAGCTGAGAAGTTGAACGTTGAAGTTCGAGGTTGATCTTGAGCAAACTGACCTTGGTTGATCTTCTCACGTGGTCGTATTCAATCGGCCCGAGATCCGGTCAAGGGTTGCTGCACACACTCATACAAGGTATTCTCCAAAGATTTTTACGACTTTTGATTTTATAGTTGAGATGTCCCATACGCCCCAAGCTTTATACTAGATCTACCTGCTACTGTGGACTAAAATGTTAGAAATATCGTCGACTTTGTCTGGATTTCATAAACCTATGGTCGCCGTTCTGCTCCAGACCTAGCAGACGTGGACATGCAGCATGCCTCCTTGACTAGATGTTATGACTCTGAATTATTTCCAGACGACTGAAGGAATACAAAGACACTACACGACTTATCATTTTCACTCTCGATATCGTTACATCCCATCATCGTCTCCGTGCGAGGTTTACCGTACGACTGTTTCACCATCATGGCATGTCCAGCCTCCCTTGCTGGTGTCGTTATCCTATCTGGCAACTCGATGATCTATGTCGACCAATCCTCCCGCCGTGTCATTCTACCCCTCAATGGATGGCAAGCGTGCGTCATCGACTTCCCCTTGCCAGAGCAGCGAGACTGCGACGTCCAGCTCGAAAGGTGGCGTGTCACGTTCGTCGATGACAGAACCCTCTTTATCATCATTCTTAAAAACGGAACCGTCTACCCGGTCTATATCGTCAGAGGAGGAAAGGTTGTTACTGAAAAAGAGCTTTCCTTGTTCTCTGCAGAGACATTAATATTGACTCACCTCCCCAGATTGCTACGCGCGCAGCTCAAGCTGATGTGTCGATTGCCACCGGCATTCAAGGTACCACAACCGATGCTGCATCGTTTCTCCAGCGGACTGCGATTCTCCATATCGTGACAATGCAAGTTCTAGAACCCGATATGTTGCATGTGCATGGAGCTCAGCAACGTTGTATTCATCCCATGCAGCTTTTCTTACGGGTCAGCAAGGCACAATGCCGGCGATCAACAACCCGGTACTCCTGTCACAGTTCGGGCATCAAGCCTCGACATCAAGTTCGTCAAGGTCCTTCCAAAGGATCCAACGCCCCGAGGAGGGCAAGGAAAGTATCCTTGCAGAGAAAAAACGCGTTTTATGCATGTTCGTTCCGTCTTTCACAGCACTTGCGCCAGGAACAACATATTCCTGGTTTTCTTCGTTCGCGAATGACCAAGCTCGATTCTCTCTACGGACCAATGCAGCTCTATTTATCAGGTCATTAACGTCGTGCACGTGTTCAGCCCATGTTCACTTGAGGATTCAAAAGGCGATTTCCTGTTCTACTCTGAAGAGGTGCGTGTTCCAAACTGCCAAGTGTGTCTGCCTCTCTGATCCGGGGGACGTCAGGGTCCAGGTCTGCTCGAGTTTGATCTCAACGGATACCTTCTGTCCCGAACCATATTCGAACCTGTTCAACACTCGAGCTTATATCGTCCGACCTTCAGGTAACGAATGGATGGGTAAGTTCAATCCTCTAGTAACTTTCCGGACAAGCCAAACTCAAGACTTAACTAATGCTCATTGTAGATCCGAGTTTGCCACTAATGTTCCTTGAAACTGCGGGCAGAGAGTTTGACACTTAGTTCACAGCGATGGGAACTAGCATCAACCGTGGGGAAGACCTAGCAGTAAAGGGCGTTGTGAGTCTGTTCCCCTTACCCCGCCACGACGGCTGTCAGTCTCATACACTGCTCCACATAGACATATAGTGGAGGTGGTTCCTGACCCTGCATTTCCTTCCAAGCGGTGGTACAAGTTTCGCCTCCGGTGCAGGGATAATGTCATCACGGCTGTCTGCGGTTTCAGTGGCTACCTGGTCTCTGCAATGGGACAAAAGGTGAGCTATGATTGATGGGTCGTTTGACAGTGACCTCATCAAGTTATCCCAGGTCTTCTTCGTCCGTTTGATTCATATGAGTGCCTCATTGCAGTGGCTTCCCTCGACGTCGGAGTATATCTTGATGGATGCGGAATTTGTTGTTGGTGGGCGACCTAGTCAAGAGTGTCTCCCTTGTCGCATTCCAGGTCACTCATTACATTATAAGATGAAATATCGTTCGCTGATTTCACCGTAGGATCCGTACAAACTCGTCTCCTCGGGGCAAAGAAATCAACAGAGTTTGTGTCACAAATGGTGATTTCTTCTTCGCTGATGGTCAACTATCAATATTGACCGGCAATGAAGAAGGTATCCTCCGAATGTATAATCATGGTAAGACCATCTGTCTCGTGTCCATTTGTCATTTCTCTGAGTGAAGCCATTCAGACCCTCAATCAAAAGACGGACGCCATTTGCTCTCCAGGACAGAATTTAACAGCCAATCCGAGTATCGTGCTTCAATACCTGTTGCTCGAAAAATGGCTGTGATCCCTCAGGCCAAACTCACCTCACTGTTATCTAAGTCAGCCCTGATTGGACGCGCTAACGGGAATACTCCTTCATTCATGAATATTCGGTGATTCTGAGTCTGTTGTTGATGCGAAAAAATGATTTACGCCACCAAGGCAGTGAGTTCGACAATCGGACCTGCAGGCATATCGTTATCGTCCTCGCTGGTTGTGGATGCAGTTTTGCTTATGCGAGAACGCTTTCTTTGTCGGTCACTTTGCCAGGGGCAGAGGGGAGAGAGCGGTGCTGAAATTTGTTGATTCACCGCTTCTTTTTAACTCCCATTTCACCAAGACTGATGTAGATTACATAGATAATACTTTGCCCTTGTATTGTGGTGGAGTTGCACATTTTCCGGAGACCTATGAACGTGGAACAACGCCAGTCACAATCACTGTTACAATGGAATGCGAACTATGTTAATAGCAGTTGGTTATGAGAAAACAATATCTTGGCTGTGAAAGCGTAATCGCCTTTCCCGCCAGAGCACCAATGATGAGCGGAAGGCCATTCGGAAATGTAAAGGTCTTTCACAGGGTTGTCCATGAACAGAGTAATGTGGTCAATGGCTGCCAGAGATTTCGAACTGAGAATTTTTTGATGGGATTTGGTCGGATCGTTCTGCTTATAGGAGTCGTCACGTCGGTAGGAGTCGATAGAGAAAGAGTCTTGGGGGATAGTTTTAGAGAAAGAAGGATTGAGTGAGGAAGAATTGACAGGATCCCTTCCTTTTCCTAAACTATGTAGAAGATCCTCCCGCCTGGTTGGACCGTAAGCAGGACTTTTTCATGGCGCCGAATGTCGTCCATTTTGTACCCATAGACAGAATGAATTGTACAGCCCTCCCAAAATATATGATCCTCTGTATTATAGAGTCCTGTTAACCATTCAACGAACATGGTGGTACTATCCAAGTGTGTTAGAAAACAGACCCTAAGAACAATGACAAGTTATTCCCTCAGTCCGATGCAATGACTGGTATTTGACTATACCTAAGAACAATGACAAGTTATTCTACGGTCCAGTCAGTCAGAGTGTGTGAATGGTATCCATAATGTAACGTACCCCTCAGTCCGATGCAATGACTGAGGGTCGTGTCTAACAGTAGCCCGAATATATACGCGTCTCCGGTGAACAGTGAGTCCACCGTTCACCAGGGCGACCTTGTGGCACAATATATCGGATATTGACCCTGAACAATACGGTCCGAGTGTCTGTGTGCAGTCGCAATTATCCAACAAAGTGGACACTTCTGCTTTGGCTTTGAGACAAGGCATTGAGTTCTGGAAACTGGCCAACAGTGTCGCTCATAATCAAAGGCTTTAACTGGGCCCACAGAGACAAAAGTGCGCTTAGATGTCCAGTGGGCAGAGATCAAAAGGCCTTGCTTGCATCTCATGTTGAGGGTGTCAACCTCAACTCTTTTACGTAGGTGAGCAGGGGACTTATGACGACATGTTATGACGGGCGGATCAGTGATTTTAACAGGAATCAACAGAGATGACGTAATATGCACAACCTCACTAATGGTTGTTTGGTGAGTTACAGCGATACAGAATGAGGTTAACTGCTACAACACAGCATTTTCAGGCAAGTCGTAATACAGGGGCTGCGAAAAACTCAGCAACTGCAACCTTCACATACAGAACTCATCGAACTTACGGTCCCGAAGACATGGTAGAAGTGGCCGTTGACCCCCCCTTGATTGCTGTCACCATAGTATGCCATAGGGAACCACTTGGGCAGGAGTATTAAGTAACTCTGCAATGTCAATGAGATCAGAGGTACTAACATGATGTTCTGGGAGTGTTTCTTTGTGAGATCGAAGGTATCGTGCAGGACGTGTCTCGTTTGTCACTCTGGCACCATATTTAGGCAACGCAAATTGTCCAATCTGGAGCTCAGTATCGGTTATATTACCCCGAGAGATGCGTGCGTAGGAGGTTCTGTAAAGTCCACGATAAAATATGTATTCACACCAGCGATCTTCGTCCTCTTCATCGATGTCGTGCACCTGACCATCTTCAACCAAGAATTTATATGGTGCCGCTAAGCGAGAAAAAGTAAGAAAGCAAAAATTGGAATAGAACCACGAACGCACGTCTCTCAGCGTGTGGCTTTGTCACGACGTAACCAAGGAATACAACTGGTCGTGGATGTGAAGCTGCCATAATACGCGCTAGCTCTTTGCTTTGAAGTTCACGATCAAGCGGGTCCTCCTCTACATTCACATATTAGTATAGTAGTTCTACCTTCAACCGATCATTTGTTCTCTAGGTCGCACCTTGTCCGTTGTGTGCGACAACCACAGTTACTTCAGTTCCGTATATGTCCAAGACCGCTTCAATAGCGGGAGCCAGCTCTCCGCGCGGTGATGGAAGCAAATGGTGCGTAGAGTTGATTATGGGGAACTGCAATAGGATAAGTCAGGGCAGCAAGGTATATAGAATCAGAACCACCTTGGAAAGCAAAGCTACACCCCAAGTATGTGAATTTGGACCTGGCCCGATATCAACATACTAACAAATGAAAACGTAAGTCGATGAACATGTAGCTGAGCTGATCTAGCCATGAAAATACTCGCATATCCTAATTGTTCAACTGCAACACGGGTTCTGTGATTGTAATCTAGTCAGCAGCAATTTCTAAACATATTCTCAACCGCACAAATCACGATGTCCAAATGCTGTCCTCTGATAAGGAAATTCAACACAACCGCTTCGGACAGAAGTAGCTGGTACGCACGTGCAAATCGGTCTCCAGAAGGCCTACCACATCAAGCTGCATATCCCTGATTGCCCGTTCACATTAGTGAAGATTCTAACCTCTGCCCCTTGACAGACCTAAGCAAGTTTGTAATTCCCTGTTGACTATCACGTCCTCCATTGTCAATACCAAAATGTACCGTCCAGATCCCAGCATTGAAAATCCTCGGACCAGTTTTCCACGGTCGCGATGGGGAGCTCGGCCAACGATACAATGTTCCAAGCACGGAGAGTATGGAGATAACAGCAACCAGTACCTTACTAAAAGACACAGTCTTTTTCGGCATCGTTTCCGATGGCAGGGGCTGTGAATAATTGACTTGCGACCATCGGAATGCTAGAGCGATGCACGCCATCTGAGCAATGAGGACGCTACGATGAAGAAAGAAGACACAACGAACTTTCAGCAGCATTGGCAAACTAGAGAAAGGCAACCACCCACCAGTCTGTCCTTTCTCTGAAAAACACACCCCCAGGCACGAATGCATACGCAACAGTAAATATACTCGCGAGATTTAACAAGCAATATAGTCCCATCGCCACTCCAAATACCTTGGCCGCACCACCGTTTGCTGCCTGTACCGCACGATCTAGCACTATAGGCGTAACTGACATCAAGAACAGCGCAATCCCTAGTCCACCCATATATCCCGTCCAGTTCCTGTACGTATACATGATGTACGTGCTCAGTGCGCCAAAAATGAACCATACGGGATGGGTCAAGAGGCCGACGGCGTTAGAACGAGCGAGAAGGATGGCTACGAGAAGGCCGGCACATTGGGCAATCAAAGTCAGAGCGCCGTGGAGGTGTGGAACTGGGCCTTTTGAGACACCATTCTTGTATCCAGTCCATGACCAGGCAACCAGTGTGCTGGGGTCGGAAACAAGATTGTGAAGGGTGAATAGCAAGCTTCCAAGGGGTAATGCGGCCGTAAACCAACTTGGAACAGGAGGCGATGGAACCTTGGTTTCTCGCTTTGTAATTGCGGACAAGACGATAGTTGGACGAGTATGGGTTTCATAGATTGCAATCAAGGTAAGGCCAAGACCAGCTGCGTTGTAGATGGTTTTCTGGCCATCAACAAACGGCCACACTGAAACAACGTGAGCAGTCAACCAGTTTATCATGAAAATTGACCCACAAGGGTTGTTGGAATGATTGAAATGCTTTGAAAGTGAAGCTACAAGACAACCTAAACTTAGAGCTGAACCGTGATTTATCAGCTGAAGAGAAGAAAATATAAGAAAAACCACGAGAACGCGCTTACTCAACCACTCCCCTCCTTCAGCCGCGGTCCACTTTGCAACCTGCCGTAGCACGACCACTGCCGTAGCCGGGGCCGCCACGGCAAGTCTCAAAATTGGACGATCTGATACAAACCCCAAGAGGCCCGAGCACCCAATCAAATGCAGTGTCGTCTGGCCATCTCTGGATTGTGCCCATCTAAGTAATGAGCCAATGCCCAAAAATGTCGGAGAAAGAGTCGAAAAGAGTGCGAGTTCGTGCCCTGCGAGACCAAGTTCCCAAACGGAGAAGTAGAAGAGCGTTGGAATGAGAGAGGTGAGAATCGACCAGAAGATATATGCTGGATTTCGGGTGGTGGCTTGGATTAGTATTTGAAAGATGGATATATGGCGCAGACGTACATAGATATACATCAGCGACAAAGCTCGCAGCTGATCTCAAGTCCACAAGGATCGACGAAGATGGGTTCATAACCGTTTCATTACGGTCAGTATCTTGGACATCCGGGGGATCAATCTTTTCTAGGGCAACCCCGTTGTGGATGATAGACTCTAAAGGCTGTCCAGGCCTGAATGCATCATGAACAGTGGGGAAATGTCCACATCATGAGTAAGCCTACGTCACCTCGGGCACAACTACTGGTGCGAAAAGTTTCGGGCCCAAAGTAACCTAGATGTAGCCCAAAGTAATACAAGGAGATCATCATTGTAATTGACCTAGAAGCCTCATTACAAACCTGCAGGCCAGCTTCCTTGTATTCCTGCTCCGTAATAGCATCGTACAAGACGTCGAAGAAGATGAGCCCCCACTCAAAGAAACTGTAATGGGTATATGCTGCGGAAACTAAACTCCTGACTTTTTAGGACCAAAGAAGAAGCTCACCTCCTGGTTTCCTATGTACCTTGTGTTGGACGAAGAAATACACGAGAGGGATAATTGTTACAAAGAATCTGTCAAGCAGTTTCACGTCGGTCGGCCCATTCTTGCGAGAGGCCGTGGACTTACGCAGATGATACAACAATTCTACATTACGGGTCAGCGACATCATTATAGAGGTCTACAAAGAACCGACATACCGTTGTGTTCGTACAGATGTTCCAGACGGAGTACACGCGGTGCCGCCAAGCATCCAAGGTAGATTACACACCATGTACGTGACCATGAATACGTCATGTACATCATGGTCGTCGCTCGACGTGATATACACCCAGCCTCCACACGATAAAGTGCGAATAAGTCCAAAGATAAATACCACAGTTGAGACAACCGGTCGTCGCGAATAGTGCAGGTAGTATTGAAAAAGCACAAGTCCAAAACGCGGTCCTATCCATGCACGAAAAATGAGACAGGTTTCCCCACCCATTTAACTATTTATAATAAATCGTACCAGCAGTCAAAGCGATGAAAATCTGAAAAATATTACGCTCAGGATACCAGTCTCCGATGCTGAAATAAAGCCTCCGAGTCAGCACCGGTCGTGTCCAGTAAGAAGCAAGGCCACGTACGTGGCCGAAACAGATGGAAACCACTCCTCCGGATACCCAGCGACGCTGTTCTTAACAACCTTCTTATAATGGCACAGGCATGCGACGACTAGAGCGGTTACGAAAGCTGTATACGCCAAATATGTATGGATGCGCGCGATGAGTGCGGCGTTGAGGACTATGGGCTTATTTGGAGAGCGTAAAAGAGGACCTTTGGAGGAATTAGGGGTCATCAGGAGTTATTAGTGAAGAAGCAGAAACGTCAACTCAAGTTTCCACGAAGTTCCCAAATAGAACTAAATCGGGGATGACGTCAGCCGATCGGAGTTATCTGGATCGAAAAGTTCCGACCTTGGAGGACACTTTCCTTCCAACTTCGAACGACGACATGACTACAGCAGGGCTGGCACCAATACCTATCACCGTTTTCACTGGATTTCTAGGCGCAGGAAAGACTTCTATAATACTCTCTCTCCTACCTCAACTGCCAAAAGACTACAAAGTCGTGCTGCTGAAGAACGAATTTGGAGATGTGGAAGGTACAGACACACGCTGATCATTTCCGTCTCCAACTCATCGATTACTCCTTTGTTAAGTCGATAGCAAGCTCGCAGAGCAGTCAAGTCTGACCGCAGTCAGTGAGATTCTCAATGGATGTATGTGAGTCTCATGCTTATCGAGTTTGTGACGGATCACGGATTATGATGCCTCCAACCCAGGTGCTGTGTCCTAGTTGGTCAGATGCAGACTGCACTTTTAGAGATTAGAGGTACAGTCTACATTATTGTACCTTTTGGATGTATATACAACCTGCTTGCGCTAGACAAATTTCGCCCAGATCGGATAATCATAGAATGCTCGTATGTTGCTCTATCCACCATTTCGTTCCCTGACTTGACTTTTGGATCAGGGGATCAGCATTTCCAGCTACCTTGGCTTTCCAACTTCGTGAACTAGAGCGCGAAACGCAAGGCGATCTCAAATTGGACGCAATCGTGACAGTTGTTGATGCGGAGAACTTCGCTGGATACGAGGATACATCACCAACTGCGAGGATGCAAGCTAGCTACACGGACATTATACTCATTGTGAGTGACTACCTCTTGCAATGTAACTTGACTGACTTTTCTCTCGACTTGTAGAACAAATGGGAGCACGTATCTGAGCGTGCATTAGATTTTGTTGTGGACCATCTCAATACTCTTAATGACAGCACACCCAAAATCCGCTGCAACGGCAGGGATGGTGTAGATCCTCACCTTATCTTTGGATTAGAATCGCGTCTCTTTTTAGACAAGAACCATCTAGATTCTGGACAAACCCTTCCACATAATGACGAAGTCGAGACAGTCACGGTCTACCGAGGTTGTTCGCATCATCAAGCTCATCTCGACGACCATTGTGCGGAAACGACAGAAAAGCTATCTACAAATAGAAACGACAGCATCGAAAAAGTAGAATTCATCAATGCACTCGACCTACTCAGGAAGGAAACGATCTATCGTGTCAAAGGTTTTGTGAAGTTGAAAGAGGAAGGGGCCCAGATATTCAACTGGGCATTTGGCCGCTACGACTTGACTCCATTGATCAAAGAAGGCGAGTCACACGACACAGTGCGTTTTACGGTGATGGGCGAACGTGGGGAGGTAAAACGTGCGATACGCAAATTCAGCGCGGCGTTGGACTCGGATTTCGTCTAGTGGCGTCAAAGTCACGTGCACATCCGACAGAGCGATAGCACGTGTTACTCTGTTAGACCTAAAAATGGAACGTCACTCATATCACATGTATGTACCGTTATCGAAACGCCATGAAGGATTAAAGGTTGTCGTGAAATTTCTTGTACTGGCACATATTGACTTCCCTCGTCGTTCGAGACGATGTTCTCTTACGCTCTTTCCACTGGTATGACTTATCTAGATACGTCTGGGCGTATTTTCTCAACATTTATTCTCCACAGCCAGCACTTATTTTCACCTGCCCATAGATGAGGAGGAGGACGCTGACATCGAGTCATATCAACGTAAATATTTGACCTGGGTGGCCGAGCCCTCAGGTCCATCCACTGCTGCTTTAACCCCCTCAGAACCACCTAAAAATTCCCCTTCCGACCCTGAAAAGGCCAAGATAGTTCAACAGATCCTTGAAACCAACGATCTCTATGACATCCTCGGCGTCCCAAAGACCCCATTTCTCGACCGCATTACCCTACGTCGCGCATATCTCTCTCGCAGTCGTGCATGTCACCCAGAGTGCGTCCTAATTTCGTCTTATGCTGTCATTGTGTCTGACCCTTATCATGTCTTGTTTCATGCTTATCGTACAGCAAGTTTCTGGATAATCCGGATGCAACGTACGCCTTTCAAAAGGTAGCAGTTGCATATGATGTCTTAAGCAAGCCGTCGTCGCGGAGACTCTACGACAGCCGATCATCATGTGTAGACTTTGATGTTTTCGCTGCTCGTCCCCCGAATCATGCCGACGAAACGTTTAGAGGTGTTATTGTGGGGGTGATCAATGATTTTCTTGACGGTGATCTTGAAGTAATCCGGAGTCTGTTAAGTACGATCGATTCTTCGTCGTGTATGTCTTATGACTCAAGACACCCACATACACAGAAGCGATCAACGACATTAACCCTTCAATCAAACTTGGAGACGACGGGATTAACTCCGTTCTTTCAACCCTGGAAGCTATTCGAGAACGTGCTCTCAGTAAGCTGGTCCCGCCTTTTGTCTGCACTTGCTCAATGGCCCATCAGCGTGCCGCACTTGCATATACGCCCTCCACGCCGAACTTACACGTCTCCTAGAAGTCCAACATGCCTTCCGACAACTCTCTTACTTCGATATCATGGGCCGCTCACGACTCACCATCCAACTCACCCGGATCACACTCAGCCTACCTATCGCACTTGAACGCGCTCTTCTGGAACAAAACTATGCAGATCCACAATCACCACCCATCCTGTTCCCTCGTCGCATCACACTCCTTATTCGTGGCGTTGACGAAATCTTGGAGCGCATGGAGCGCATTCTCAAAAAATAGGAACTACCAAATATGCCGCCTGCGCTTCCTACGCGCCGCCTTTTCTATGTTGCTCCACCGCTCCTCCGGTATTGTTCCGGTTCCCATTCATCTCATATGCAATCCATCTCTTTCATCTCATCCTCATCTGTTCTATGGCTCACACAGGTTTATATTGGATAGTTTATAGAAACTGTTATCCATCAACAATCCCCTCATACTCACCACCTTAGACAGACA